>VWZN01002236.1:6239-18278 GCA_013396955.1 Regulus satrapa
GAACCCAATAACAAAACCCAAACCAAAAGAAAAACCCACAAAACCCACAAAAAACCAGGAAAATAAAACAGATTCAGCACTTAAGCCATTTGGATTAAACAGCAAATTCTGTGGTGTGCATAATCCCTTTTTTGTCTTTTTCTTCTATTATGCTGTATTTTTTTGCAAGAACGGGCTGATTTTTAGTCTATTTTTGTGAGCTTCATTGTGCTTTTCTTGTATCTTATGCAAGTTGACTACTAATGACTAATGAGAACAATATGAATGCATTGTTGCTGCATTAGTGTAAAGTGATATGTGTTTTTTGCACTTAAAGAGGGTATTCAAGACACTCTAGTTGTGTAAAAAATAGTTCATATAAAAAAGCCACTTCTGTATTAGTTAAATTGTATGCTTTTAGTAGGTCTTGTATCAGTGGCAATACATCTACACAGCATTAAAGGCAGTGCTAGCTTGGAGAGGGTTCAAATCGCTTCATATTGTGATCTGAAATTTTATATACAATATATTGCCCCCTCCCAAAATATACCTTATTAAATATTTTATGATTCAGAAAATTTGCTAGTTTCGTTTTTACTATTATCCACTTTATTAAGTACAAGATTTCTACAGAATTCATTTTTATTATTATTAAATGCTTTCCTTAGGTGGCCTTATTTCTCAGATGTGAGGATTTATCTTCCTTAACTCACCTCTCAATGAAAAGAACTTTTTTAAAAGGCTGAACACCTTCAAACCGAGATGCAGTGGTGACACTGATACACAGCCTGCAGCAGGGCTCTGTCCATGTCCCACCCAGCGTGGGAGGGAGCCCTGCCTGTCCCGCAGGGCTGTTGGCACCGCTGGGAGCTGTGGAATTCCTGCACAGTGGTTGGCTGGGTGGGTGAATCAGATTCCCTCTGTAGACACTGAGGTTGAGTGGCAGCTTGAGGCCCACGGTGCTACAGGAAGCTCAGTATTTCCTGGAGAGAGCAGTGTGATTTCACCTTCATAACAGCCATCTCATCTATGCGGTAAGCTCGTAAGACTTGTGGCTTTCAACTTTTTAGGTGAGTACTATAAAATATTTTAATGCTTAGTTTTCCATTGGATTTTACCAATTAATTCACAAGATAAATTTTGTCAGTTTGAGGTCAGCAGTGGGAAAGTATCTGCTTTATACAAAAACATGCAGACTAATTTTTAATATAATTTTTTCAGTGACACAATCAAGCAACATGAAACTGCTCTTAACAAACATTAAAATAGCTCGTCAAGACTGAGGAATTAGGTTGGCAAACAGGGAAAGACTTTCCTCACATTATGGTCTGCAATGGCTTTTAATTATTTTTTTATATCCTTAGCACTCTATCAATAGCTACTGAAAGATACCCTTTTCAGTAGCGAATTCTAGTGTAAAAAAATTCTGATTTTCTTCACTATGTAGTAAGGTGATTTCAGACGTAGGTTTTCATGCAAAAACTGGTATCTAGCCTGGTTTTTGTTAAATGAAAGCCATTCATGGCTCCTATCGTCTGCAGGATTCAGTCTCTTTGTGTAAAGCCCCCCACTGAAGTCATAAAGTAGGTAATGAAAATGTTGCAGTGCCAAAACTTTCATTGTAAAAGACACAAAATTTACAGTACTTACACTATTACTGTGAACGCCAGCCTCATTTGTGTCACTTCAGAGGTCCCAGGCTCAGTGTGCACATAGATACTCAAGAAGTTGTTGAGTAGTGAGTGGTTGTAAGGAGCAAAACTGTGTGGTCCTTTTCTGTGGTCTTGGTGTTGCCGAGCGCCCGTTTCCTGATTCACCAAAACTGTGCTTTGTGTGGCTGAATGAGTTGGACCCTTTGAAGGTGCTCATGTACATCAGACAGCTCTGCATGCATCTGGGCATGTTCCTTTCAAATGTGCTCATAGCACAGAGGTCTGACTGTCTCACTAGCGAGAGGATTGGTTTTATATACATTTGATTTGGAACATGCTGGAAAAGGCTCCTGTTTGAGGTCTGAGCTCTGTCTACTGTATGATTTCATGTGGCATTGTGTATTGCAGGAGGGCTCTGGTCTCAGTGCTGTTGGTGCTCTTGGAGCACCACAGTTTAAGCTGTGAATCAGTTTTTTACACAAGCTGTAGGTAAAGTGGGGAAAACTGAGTGCTTGGTATAAAAAAGTGCCAGAAAAACTGTGGGAAGAGAACATTTTTTTTACCCCAGATTTAAGGAATACAGAGCAGATCACTGTGGTCCTTTATGCCTTCCCCAGAATAAGAGTGGATTAGATAAGATTAGAATAAGAGTGGATTAGGAACTACTAAGAAAAAATTATGTGATATAGAACAAGATTAAATTTGTGACTTGGTAAAACGAATCATTCTGGCTCATTAAAAAAAAAAAAATCAGAAATTTATTTAAATATTAATCTGTGACTGTATTTTCCTTTGTGTAACTTTATTTCTGCTGTGGTAATTGTCACAAATCAGAACTTAAACTCTATCATTTCATACTGCTCTGTTGGACAAATTCAGCTGAAAAGTTTAAATCTAAAAACATGACAACATTTAAAATTCTGATCAATTTTATTAGACTACTAACACTGATAGGTAAAAAAATCAGTATGAAATATTAACACTAGCAATGCTAGTTAGTGGTATACGTGAAGTAAATTTAAAAACCTACTTCATAAATTTTTAAAAAAATATAAAATTACTCCTGCAGTAAATATTTATTAGTATTGCCTTATATATTTGCATATTTTCTACTTTTTAAGCTGTATCTTCCATGACACTTAGCAAATTGGATGGTAATTGTTAAAACTTTAGCACAAAACAGACAAAATGATGAATCAAGGCAACTTCCAACATCAACTGCTGTGGAACAATCACATTTTGTTTACACCTAACGTACTGATTGTATTTACATTTTAACTGAGCACTGGTTCAATGAACAAACATGATTATTCAAAATATACACAGTATAAATATCCCCAAGAAATCAGGAAAGGGCTATTCTGATGGAGTCAAAAATGCAGGCAGCTGGAAGCCATCTTAGGAAGATGCTCTCTTTTGTTCAGAAAATGGAGATTCATAGGCTTCCATTGGTGGGCAGGTACAAACCAGATGTTGGTCTCCATATATATCATCAATGCGAGCAATTGTTGGCCAAAACTTGCTTTCAGGCTTCACAAATGGCTAAGAGAGATAAAAGAACCCAACCATCTTAATTTTTCCACCAAATAATGTTACAAAATTATAACAGACATTAGGAGCCTGAAGAATTACTAGTGCTGTGAAAGTGGATTTTTTTAAAGTGAAGTCATCCTTCAAATCTATTTGCAGCCCCTAAAAATTAACAAGCATGTATAATAGAAGTGACAGTTAAAAGAATGTTCAGATTTTCGAAGAAGTACAGTGATGTCCTCTTAACACATGCTTGCAAAGAAGCAGTTCTCATGAGATGAAAGAAAACTTTATTATCCTTTGAACAAGTGGTTTTGAGATAGGAATTAAGGAAAAACAGAACACTGCTGAGCTGTTCAATATAGTTACAATATAATACTTAAAGGAAAGTGGACTGGTGGAGTAGTTGGACTCTTACTGTTTGAAACAGTATATACATCACTAAAATACTTGCATTAAGTTTCAGAGCAGAAAGGTTGGTTACAGGTACATTTAGCTTCTGTCTATTAAAGCAATTAACAAGTCTGATATCAGAGTCCAGCTCCAGTCTGATCTTTATTTGTAGCAGGTCCACACTGGTGTTGCTTTCCCTATGTGACCTTAGGGCATCTGGTCACACCGTATGCACCTTCTTTTGAGCAAAGCTTTGAATGTCAGTGCTTGGGACTGTGTTTTGGGAGCCCTTGGTGCAGCATGTCAGAACTGAACAGGCTGTTTCCAATAGGATCGAATATTCAGATTGAAGTGCTAGGATTCAGAAATCCAAGTCTGCACCTCTGTGTAGAGACTTGTTTGGTTTGTCTGGTTTTTTTAAAATCTTCTTTCTTTGTCTTTGAAAACTGAACTAGAGAAACTGTGGTAGCTCTCACACATCAAAATTAGGCAACAATAAAAAGGCTCTGAAGTTTTCATTCTTACCCCATTACTTCATCTCTGACTGACTGAGAAACTACAGGGCACAAAGCATATTTATGTAATAGCACACCATGAAATTCCCATTATGTACTCACCAGTGGGAATGCTGCCACTTCTCTGGAGTAGGGACGATCCCACTTGGAAGAAGTGACACAGTTCAGAGTATGTGGTGACATCTACAAGAAACAAGACATGTTGAGAACAAGAAAGTACTGAATTCAGTTGAACATGACAGTGTGAAGCCTTCTTCAAGTTCACATTATCACATGTACATAATTTAGTTTATTGAGGGGGGGAAAGGCAAATTTAAACCAGGAAGCAAGTCAGTATTTGTATTTTCTTTCAGTTTGCCTAAAGATGCTACCCCAAGGCTTGAATATGCTTTTGGCTTTTCACTAAACTGAGAAGTCAGTTCAGCATTAGAAGAGTTGAACATAACTTGAGCTGATATCAGTTCTGTGCTGCATTGCTAAAGTAATTAATTCAATTTTTATTTTATTATTACTGCTAAGGTCATTCCACTTTTGTCCTAAGCCAGTGAAATAAACATCACACCATTACTTTGAAATATAAATTAAGTGCTTGAGGAAATAACTTTCTTCTGTCAGCAAAGGCCTTCCTTCTCCCTTGAAAAAAGTCAAAATCCAAGTTTGGAAAAAGTTGAAGATTTCTCAGGAAAGTCTTGTGTTCACTGTTGCACCCCATTACTTTTGAGAGTACTGTAAGACCAGGAAGTGAGCTTTGCAGTCCCAAGGGCGGGGCTGATACTGGTACCTTGCTCTCTCTACATGCCATCTTACCTTCAGTGGGTTAATTTGGGGGTCCATCCTGCCCTCCTCTATTTCAGCAATTTCCTGCCGAATACTGATCATTGCATCACAAAATCTGTCCAGCTCTGCTTTGTCTTCAGACTCTGTGGGTTCAATCATAAGTGTCCCTGCTACTGGCCAGGACATGGTTGGAGCATGAAAACCTGGTGGCAATAGCAGAAATCAGAAATAGGGTATGAGTGATACATACCCTATATATGGGTATGAGAGAGTACATCCATTAGCTAGCAGCAGGTTCACCAATTCAGTCCTTTCTCTGCAAAACTCTGTACAGGATTGAACTCACTTGTCACGTTGGCACTGTACTTTAAAGGCAACACAGACTTTTCAAGTATCTTCATTTTTAGCACTGAAGGGTAACACCACCGTATTATTTACAATACAGCTACACACCAATTTAATGAAACAGTTTATTTAAAAGGAACTTCAATGTAGTAACTCACCTCTATACCTCCTGAAAATTCTGTTTAAGGTGGTGTACAACATTTAAGGCTCACTTACAAAGAGCAGAAAGGGTGGGGTTTTTAGTATCACAATTAGGCTTTGCATTATTTCAATGAAAAGGTATTACTGGTTAGGATTTTTAACAGCTTTTATGTATATTCATTAGAGGACCAGTTCTATGGGATCAAGTAATTCAATGGGTCCTCTTGTCTACAGCCAAAAAGCATCCACAATCACATCCTTAAAAACATGTGTACAAAACTGCATAAATTATATCAGCATGGAACTGTTCAAATCCTATTATCCTACTTCAAAAGTTTTCTTTTTTTCTTCCTATTTTGTTTTGTTTTGCTTTATTGGAATCTTGCTAAGCTTTTGGCTCCAACCCACCTGCTCCAAAGCAAGTCATGTAATCAATAATTTGATGGGGCAGTTTACCAAACTGTGAAGTAGCAGCAGACAGTATGTATGTTTGCATGTACAACTCAGTATATGCAAATATCTCTCCAAGCCCTTAAAGAACATGAGGAAGCCTGAAATAATTGTGACAGATTCTCCATCCATAAGCACAGAACTAGAAAGCTTGTGTCTCCCTTTAGAAGATATATAGAAAATGTTCACTTGCACTGCTATTTTGAAGAATACACATTTGACTTACCGTAATCCTGAAGCCTTTTAGCAAGATCTACAGCTTCAATGTTTGCTGTTTTTTTGAAAGGTCTTGTATCCAAAATGAATTCATGCGCTACATAACCTGTAAATGAAAAGGTGAACACTAGGTTTACTTAATGGGGGAAAAATATACCAAGCTGTTCTCTGTGGAGAACATGGCAAAAAGACAAACTCAAAAATACTAACTTGGGTAAAACCTCAAATCTGAGAAATTATCAGGTAAGAGATATACAACTCAGTTTCTGAAGACTGCCCCTTTGAGTCCCACATCACATTAAGAAGAGGCCTCATTTACAAGATCAGAACTAGGAATGAGTGGCCAAAGTAGCTCCTACAGTTTACAAGTTCTCTGAAAAAATAACTGGATTTGTCAATGGCCCAACACCATTTGGGTCTTACGTTATCTTAAATTAATCAAAATAATCAGTTTTATCTTATGCCAGAGCAAAGCTCAAATCTAGTGTTACAGAGAGGCTAAAAACAAAAGATGTCTGAATTTGAATCCATGATTCTGGAGAACCTTACATTACATTTTTAAATCCTTCAAAATTTCCAATTTTCATTCACTTCTATTGAAATACAACTTGCAGGTTTAACCAAGGTGTACATCATTAAAGACATATATTTTAAAGGTAATATATATTGTACTCCAAAGTTCTTCCACACTGTTCAGCTTAAACAAGCAAAATAAATTCTCTGACAGTTACTCTACTAGCACAATCATTTTTTTCATCTCTTCTTCACTACTTCTGTTCTGTTGCAAGACTGGAGAGCCAAAACAGGGAGCCAGAATGCAGCTAAAATATCATACATTGCCAAGGGAATTCTATCTCAACTCATAAATATGAACAAGAAGCAGAAATGAGGGAAACTTCATGGAATTTTTTTTCAGAGGAAGTGTGCAAGGGGGAGTATCCATTCAAAAATTACTTCCATTTTTTAAATTGTTGCATCATTGGCTATGGAGATTTGGAAGTCTGAACTTGGTTGCTTTTCCTTTTTGTAGTATTCATTAGTCTGTCATTAAATTTCAAAGAGAGCAGTCTAATGGTTTATTTTCTGACATTTTTTTTTTCTAATTACAAATAGAAGACTTTCTACAAGTTTCCTTCTACTTTCAAGTGTCTCAGTTTCATTGTAATACATCCATAGAAGTGTGGCAGGTTATTTTCTCTTCTTGTAAACAAAATCAAGAGAAGTTTGAAATCAGCAGTCTCATAACATTTAAAAAAAACTCAAACAACCCAGAAGAAATATGTTTCATGCCAACTTCTATGTGAGGGAAAAAAGTCAGCCTGGTAGAAGAAAACAAAGTCCAATACTTGCCTCTTGCTCCTCTGAAAAGGATTTTGTAGTGCTTCTCTAGCCTCTTTGCCATGTAATTTGCATTCAGAATAGCAATCTCAGAAGCATGCTTCAGACCCTTCGCTCCCATTGTCTGAAAGAAAAACAACAAGAAGAAACAGATCTAGAACAGGTCCAAAACAAAGTGTGCTCCTGCATGACAGAGAGCAGCACCTCAGTGCACCTGGCTGTCTAAGGCAGGCACAGTGCCCCTACAGTTTTCCACACAACACTCACGGAGAAGAACTGGACTGAGAGCACCTTTGGTGTACACAGTTTATGAGAGTGTCTGCTATTTAAGAGGTTTAGTTTGAAGTCCACAAGTGAAGGACCAAACCTTTCTTCGAAGTGAGAAGCCCTGAACTGAATAGAAAAAAGTGAGAACAAAAACAATGTCAAAAGGCACAGGCTTCCTGTCTCCAACTCACAGCAAGACTATCCAGAGACCTTTAGGTGGGACACGGTAAACAGAGGCATTTTGCAATGTGAGGAAACAGCTCCCCTTAAAAATTTTTAACAGATTAAGTATTTTGTAATAATAACCAACTTAGAGTCACAAGCAATTTTTACCTACAGCTGAAAATGGAAATTACACCAGTTCATATTTGCTCATTTTGAGTTCCAGGAGAGCTGTTCTCCCCAGCAGAAGTAGTTTCCATGGTTAGAGTATCAAACTGGTGACAAAGTACTCTGAATGACACTTGCTCCTAGGTTCACTCTCCCCGATTCTGTCACTGGAAGTGCTAAATGTAGCTCAAGAGTCCCAGCACACTCTTCTATCAAATAGGATTTGAATTTACCGTCATCTTTGTTGGATAAATATTTTCGTATGTGTTCCCAATTACTTGCGGGCTTATCACTAAATTGCAAGGGATTAACAAACTACATAGATCACAATCAAGCTGTCTTACATGTAAAACCAAAACTAAATTCAGTTTTCAAACCTAGTAAAATCCTCTGGAATTCGGGATACTGTAAAGTTAAATGTTATGTAGATGTCTGATATAAAAATACTGAATCATACAATTAAAAATGCACTTGGGGGAACAGTACCAAGCAGCTTTTAAACATGGAAACTTTAATGTCAAAGTGGAAGCCTGACTGCAGTTTTCTGCCTGGTGTCCTATTACAGACAAGAGGCTGAAGAGTTAGATACAGCAGTTTTCCTGACATCCTTTCTCACAGCAACACTGTCCTACTATAAAACAAGAAGGCTTGATGGATGTAAATAACCTATGACTGTACTGTAGTCACTTCATTTCACTCTGTGCAAACATCTTAAACCTGCTCATGTTGCTCTTAAACCTGTTCATGTGGTTGCAGTGGTCACTGGACTTGAAAGAGAAACAGAACCTCAGCTGATACTCCTCATAAAAGTCTACACACCTTGATATAGACCCAGGAAATTGGCAATATAGCACTGGAACCCCAGGGTGCAGCACTGACAGTACCCAATGGACATGCATCCTTGTCTGGCTGTATTTTGATCACAGGGTGAGTAGGCAAGTAGGGAGCCAAGTGTTTCTTCCTGAAACAAAAACGTTGATTTTAGAACGTAAATATGTGTTCCTATGTTACCATATCTGGACAGTTTCAGCAGTGGTTTATCTTCACCTTGCTTCCAAACACAGTCCTCTAGGAAGTCTGATCAATGCATTCTTTAAAAGGAAGTTTATTAACACAACTGGTGCCAGTGGAGGATGGCACTCAGTTTTCAACCTATCACAAGATATTAGTGGAATTATCTAAATAAACATTACTTTCTTTAAACAAGTGAGATTTTCTTCCTTTAAGGAAATACGAATGCTCCAGAGGATAGGTTCATGCAGCTCATGCAGCACTTCTGTGTTCTGGAGTACGTGCAGTATTATCAGCCCTCAAAGTCCATCTCTTACTCAGGAAGCAGGTTGCTGGGCAAGGCTTACCACACACACTAGAAGGTCAACATGGAAGGCAGGGTTTGGGGATACAGGTGAACACCAGCATTCATGGGATCAGCACATGACTGTGCTGGAGAAGGACAGATCCTTGCAACCAACGTAACACCTCTCCCACCCATGAACACCCAGCTGAGATTCACTAAGGGGTGTGTGTGTGTGTGTGTGTGTGTGTGTGTGTGTGTGTGTGTGTGTGTGTGTGTATATACACATATATATACACACATGTGTGTGTGTGTGTGTGTGTGTGTGTGTGTGTGTGTATACACACTTATATACACACACTTCTTTCTTTTTCTTTTTTTCCCTTCTTTTTCTTTTAAAGAGAAGGCTAATATAGAGATACGCACACTCCAATTGGTCCCATTCCAGGTCCTCCTCCTCCATGGGGAATGCAAAAGGTTTTGTGAAGATTTAAGTGAGAGACATCAGAGCCATAATCTCCAGGACGACAGAGACCAACCTGTAAAGGGAATACTCTGTTTCAAAACATTCTTCATATGCCATTTAAGACCTATTACTGAATGCAAGGAGAATAGGTTGAAAAAGATGGTCTCTGTTTTTATGCTTTTCTTTCTCATTATTCGTCATAAGCAAGAACTTGATGCAAATAATATTTTGTTTTAGTAATTCTTAATTACATCTCTAAAGAATGTCTTTGATAAAGGGTAGGCAGACTAAGCAAATTTCAGTGAACAGCTCCTAAAACTTATGACACATTTCAGGGCAAAATCAAATAAAAGAAAATTACTTTCACTGTCTAATTTTTATTACTGTTCTTGGAAATCTCACATCCTCCCCCAAACAATGTGCCATCTTGCATGGAAGCTGTGCTATGGTCTGAACTGAGTACTGCTCTATTATTTTTATTCCAAGGACTCCCAGTAGTAATAAAACTGTCTGTATTTTGTACCTGAGCATTCATATTTGCTCCATCTAAGTAAACTTGGCCTCCATGTTTGTGAATGAGGTCACACACATCTCCAATCTCCTCTTCAAACACACCATTGGTGGAAGGGTATGTGATCATGATGGCTGCCAAGTTCTCCTTGTGCTTGTCCACCTGGTGGTAGGCAGGGGAGAGAAAAAAAAGGTCCCTGAGGCTCCTAAAGCTTCTCAAGATTTTATTTAAAAAATACAGCTAAAGTCAGAATGTTTTACAGAAGGGAAGCAAGCCTATCAGCAGATAGTCAAAGTCACTTAAGTCAGGAAGGATACCAGGTTCCTTCCTTCTGCCATGCCAATGGAAAAGGAGTGATTTCGGAATAAATCAGAATTTTAAATCAGGGAAGAAGGCAGGTATTTAAAGGTATAAAGATATATGTGTGTGTATATAAAAATACTCACTTGTGGGACCTTCAGATGACCAAATGAAACATCTGGCCTTCAAGTTAGTGTGAAATAATGACCGTTCCCCCTACTTTAAGCAACACAGTTTAATGATTCCCATAAAATCTTTTTCAAATGTGGAAATATGTCCTGCTAATCCCTTCCATTGCAAGATTCACCTGCAGCCAATATATTTTCAAAAAGAGAGAAAAAGTAGTTGCCTAGCAACACTTTCCCCAGCAGAGGTGGACTTGAACTTTGCTAAAAGAAGGCTGAAATGCAGTTTCAAATGCTTCACATTCACGAACATGGCTTGTTCATTTCCAGTAGCTGTGGACCAAAAGGGTCTGCTATAAAAGAGCCTACTGTGTAGAAAGACTCTTTGAGCAAATGCATCACCAAAGGTCCTCAAATTAAAAGAAATCTCACAAGTGTCACATGGTTAGTGTCTGAGTGAGGAAAAAAATTAATTTTGCTTTCAATGCACGTATTCACTATTATGGCTTTATTTTCTCTTGTAGAAAAATGTGATTCAGCTGCCAACACTATTACCTTCAGAGAAGAAGTGTTCCTTGAAAATCAACGATAATTAAATACTCACCATTGCTTTTAAATGGGAAATATCAATGCTCCCATTTTTATCAACTTCAATTGGCTGAATCTTCATCCCTGCCATTTGTGCACTTGCTGGATTTGTACCATGAGCAGATTTAGGAATAAGGCAAACCTGGGAAGGGAAAGAAAAATAGAGCCTAGAGTATAACTAGTTTTAAAAATTGTTAATGTTTTATGATCTATACTCAGCTACAATTCATTACCAAAGTTTTGAAAAGAAATCCTGATGGTACCAGCAAATAGCCTCTTTTGCTGAATAATGCAACTAAATTCTTAAAGAAAATCCATTCAGGCATCAGCATTTAAATACTCATTACCAAAGTTTCATTTGCTGTACAATCATATTTAGGGATGCAGTGCCAGAATATTATTTCAGATACTCATATTTAAAATCCTTTTGCTTCACCCCATCTTTTCTCAAAACACTTTTTTTTTTTTTTTTTAATAGTTGTCAGTCTCCATATGTTCAATAACTTGAAAGGAAAAACTGCCTATTTCCAAATTTCCACTACAACATCTTCTGGCTTCCAAAGCATTTTCTTCTGCATTCTATCCAAAACAAAAATTTAGACCAAAATATTTTGGCTATAGATGAGAAACTCAGAGCTACTTGCATGCTCTGTATGCAACAGTTAAAAGTTAAAAGGGAAAAAGTGAAGCACTTCTACTTAAATAAATGTAGGCTCTTGATACTCATAGGAAATTGGTGTATGTGTCAGGATATTTCCAGACTTTTTTAGGAGCCTTTCTAAAGACAAGAAATATTCACTCTTTTTTTTTTTTTTTTTTTTT
>VWZN01002236.1:18308-31576 GCA_013396955.1 Regulus satrapa
TTTTTTTTTCAATTCTACTTTATTTTTCTGAGAAACTGCATGATGACTCATGAACCTCTATCATCCACAGGGATGCTGAGACAAATGTGAATATTTCAAAGCACCAGAAACACAGGGACCCCAGCGCCAGTGCCGGGAAGCACTGTGTCACATCCGTAGCCATTTTATCCACATGGCCGAGATGTAAAGTGGCTCTAGATGGCCACCACGGCTCACTGAGTACAGACATCATTGGTCACACAAAAAAGCAGCGATGTGAGCAGTCAGTCCATGTCTTTTTTTCCCCTCAAGAGGGTACCAAATCCAAACACAGCCAACTACCAGACCCTTGAGCTGCTGGATCAATTACTTTCTCCAGGCCAGGAGATAAAAGCACTGAGTTGAAATGCCACTTTTTTTTTTTTGGGGGGGGGGCTTTCTTATTTTCATATTCCTTTCTACTCTTTCCTAAGAGCAATGTGATTTTCCTGTAGCGTTTGAAATCTATCAAGTGTGAGTAAAGTGCAAGAGCCCCCAGGCTCTCCTGTGCAGCTCACCTCTGCAGATCACAGAAGGATCCCCAGACACTCAGAGAAGCCTAAGGATCTTGCACAGGATAACAGAGATGGCAAGTGGTACGTAGACAATTAGAAGATTACTCTCCAAATAATAAAATTTTAACCTAATTTAACTTCCCACTGAGGAAAACTACTAGCACAACAAAGTTTGCAACTGTTAAGAGTGATTGCCTTCTTATAAGTTTGATGTGACTTGGAAGCAACAGATAAATCAAGAGAGTAGAAGACAACACTCACATTCAATTTTAGGTAGTTTCTTTCCACAGAAGCTATAGTTCCCAGGAGGCTGGGACAATGACACGTTTTGAAAAGGCAAGTGAGTCCCAAAGCCAAGGATAAAATCAGGTTCAAAAGATACATATGTTATTGCACTAAGGACTTCTTTCCTTCTCCTTAAAGCCAATTCTATGAGTGTGTGAAAGAAGAAGAGCTAAGTAATCTCAGATTTCCAAGAAGTTTTTGATGTGGTCCCAGAAAATGTTTCTAAACTAACTTCCAGTGTGTTAAGTGGAAAGGTACGTATGGATAAATACTTCATTATTACATGTTAAAGAAAAGAAAAATAGTCAGTTTTCACTGTATGGAAGGGTCATTCTAATAGAATAGTATAAATACATGTGCTGGTTCTCTAACATTTAAAATTACTCATAACTGTGTTTATAATGGAGACACACAGCGAAATTAAAAATATTACAAAACCTCCTAGGTCACCAAAAGAACTGATTGCAGAGTGCAGGAAAGAACCCACAGTACTGATGGGCAGCATTCAAAGCAGTATATGTATACTGGGGGAAGACAAATCTAAAGTATGGCACGAGAAAATGACAAATCTCAAGTATGACATCTTAACAACCCACAAGTGTGATTTTTAGCTTTGAACCAACTGTACTAAGAGGTCTTGCAGTTCTGATGGGAAAGAAAGTAACTGCATCAAAAACTAGAAGGGGAATAAAAGAAAAAAGTAAAAGGAGCATCACAGCTTTAAAGATAACAACGTTATAAAATGGCTTTTTTGAGAAGGAGGGACAAAAAACTGGAATCCAGCTAGGAAATGAAGATGGATAAGGATATAATAAATAATCCCAGAATTAACACATGATATGTCAACTGTGAACATGGAAGAACTGTTCATCATCTTTCAAAAGAGGGTGTTAGATGAAATTGTAAGCATATATCAATTCCCTTTCTTCCTGACTTCTCATGGCTGGCTGCATGGCACGTGCAATAGTTGCCTGGGAATTAAAATGCCATAAGCAGGACCTTCCCTGCTTTGCCCTCCTTTCCAGGAGCTTTTGCTGTTGAGCATGCCATTGCATGGCATCAACATCTCTGGTCAGCCGGGGTCAGCTGTCCTGGCTGTGTCTCTCCCAGCACCTTGCTGACACCCAGCCTCCTTGCTGGCAAAGGACAGGGTCAGGACAGGTGGGTGGCTCAGAGGAAGCCTTGATTCTGTGAAAGCGCTGTTCGCCATCTGCCTAGAGATCCCTGCGCTACGAGCAGCGCTGCCTCCACAATTCATGTGGAGAAAGCTAGCCCACCCTGGCCAGACTCAGCACAATCACCCTGCCAGGGAGCTCCCTGTCTCGTTCTCACCGCTTGTAAAAGCTTTTAAGATGTTACCAAAGATCCATGTGGGAAGCATGGAATACGGAAAGCCTATCAGAGGTGATGATACACCTCTCTGTAGGTGAGTCCCAGCTGCTGAATCAACTCTCTGCTTCCCACCCAACACTCTTTCCCACATGAGTATTGAAACTTACGGTTCTGTGGCGTTCTCCTTTGGCATTTAAATAAGCTTTGATTGCAGCCAAGCCTGCGTACTCTCCCTGGGCTCCGCTGCAAGAAGAATGCAGTGTTACACAGCACACAAACCAGGAAGCGCCACCTCTCTGCCAGACCTTCAAAACTCACCAGGCCTAATCCTTATCAATGCCTTCAGGCTAGTGCCAGCAAATCAACAGGAGCACATTCCTTTTTTTAATAGATTAAATTTAAAATTGGCATGTGTAAATTAATAGCTAGGCGTAAATTAAAAGAGTAGATGACAAAGGTTATGCCATTTAATGTGTTTATACTACAATGTTAAAGTCTTCTGGTGACTGAGTTGATTCACTTTTCTGCACCTAGCAGGTGACTCCACTTGATTAAAGACAGGCAAACCAGTATTGAAATGCATAACAAAGTGTATATAATGAAACATAAAAGGCCTTTCAGTGACAGCCAAAGTGTAGAGCAAGTTCTTGCTGTTCATTTTGTATCAAAACTGCTAGGTGACATAAACAGGCTGCAGCAGTACTCATTAAATGCTGTTCTATTAATGTCAGTGAGCACACAGATCTTAGGCATTCTTCAGTCAAACCTAGTGCACTGACTACCAGTTTCAACAATTAAACACCTGGCAGCTAGTACATCTTATTCCTATTCCAAATCTTTATTTTCAGTTCATAGGAGGAAATACTAAAAGAATTAAAAAGACCCAATCATTAAACTTTTAGATGAGATGAGACAAAATAAGATACCATAGTTGTTTTTTTTTGTTTTTTTTTTTTTTATCAATTACTTAGGAATTTCATAGTTGTGCATTCAAGACAAATTTGATCTTTAGAAAAGTCTTCCATTTTTGGCTTGCACATTTTCTTTGGAGATAAGGTTTTGAAATTATGTCTCAAGGTGCAAACACTCATAAAAAAAGTTCCTACCTGTTTGGCTGGAAGGAGATTTTGTCATAGCCTGTAATCTCACATAGGTCCTTCTCTAAATCCTTGAAAAGCTGCTGATACCCTTGAGCTTGATCCAGAGGAACAAAAGGGTGAATGTTGGCAAATTCTCTCCATGTAATAGGCTATAAAAACAAAACAAACAAACATATAAAGAGTTCTGTAACAAAATACATTACAGAAAACTCTCTTCTGATGGGAAACTCTGTGAAGGAAGGAGGTTGCTTTGTGATCAATTAATATCAAACACCAAGTATGTTAATCTCCTGGAGGGTCAGAAGGGTCCACAGAGGGATCTGGACAGGACTGATGAAGCCAAGGCCAGTCATGTGAGGTTCAGGAAGGTCTAATGTTAACTGATTAATGTTAACCTTTTAGCTTTTTATTTTGGTAATCAGATTACACAAATATTTGGGGTATTATAAAGAGATTATCCCCAAAGCTTAGAAGTAGTTTATAGAATGCATTTTCCCTTTTCTCTCTTGCTCCTTTTTTTTTTCCTTCTCAACATTCACCAAGTCCATGTTGATGTTTAAGCCGTGGGATGGTGCAAAAGCCTAGAAGATAAGGGGCTAGTGTGTGTGTCTCAAACACCAAAGGACAGATAGTGGAGCCAACCAAGGACTGTTGATAAGAGCATGCTGTGTAAATGGGCAAGAAAGAACAGGATGCAGGTGGAGAAGGGCACCATATGGAGGTTGAGAAGAGGGCATGGACTGTTCACCAAAGGTTTATCCAGTGGGGGAATCAAGACCACCAAAGACCCCCAAAGCCCTCTGACCCATTTCCAGAAAGGCCTAGAAGAACTGTGCATAGACTGTGCATGATAATTAATTTGTATAGAGAGCAAGAAACTTATGTCCAGGGTCAGGAAAACTTATCTACAAAAAGGTAGAAGCCTCAGTGCATGTGTGCCTAAGGACCCTGGACAAACCATCAGCTGGATCAATGCTGGAGTCAAGACTGGTGATCTTTCTTTCTTGTACCTTTCTTTGACTCTTTCTCCCCTCCTCTCTAATTTCCCCCTCTCTCTTCTCTTCATTCTGCCCCTATTCAAAACACACCACCATGGGTTTATGCCAGAAGATAATTTATACCCATTTCCATGCTAAGTGTATATTTAGTAATACAGCTCTGTAAGTTTCTTTTGTGGGCTCTCTTATTTTGGTCATTTCTTTTTGACCATAAGTATCTGCCAATCTTAAGGGGAAGGCAAGCACCCAAGAGTGGGATACCACATTTTTACTGATATTTCTATGCCTTCGGGTCACAATAACCCCAGGTAGAGTGCCTGGAAAGACCTGGGGGTGCTGGTGACAGCAGCTGAGCATGAGCCAGCAGTGCCCAGGTGGCCAAGAAGGCCAGTGGCATCCTGGCCTGGACCAGCAGTAGTGTGGCCAGCAGGAGCAGGACAGGGATTGCCCCCTGTACTCAGCACTGGGGAGGCCACACCTCAAATCCTGTGTTCGGTTTTGGGCCCCTCACTCCATGAGAGAAATTGAGGTTCTGGAGCATGTGCAGGGAAAGGCTACAAGGTTGGTGAAGGCTCACCAAGGAAGGCTCAAGGAGTGCACATGGGATCACAAGTCCTGTGAACAGCTGAGGGAGCTGAGTTGAGATTGTTTAGCCTGGAGGGAAGGAGGCTCAGGGGAACCTTATCACTTCTCTACAACTGCCTGACAGGAGGGTACAGCCCGGTGGGCGTCGGTCTCTTCCCAGGTAGTAACTGGTAAGACAAGAAGTTAAGACTGAATATAAAGAAAAATGTATTCACAGAAGGGGTTCAAAAGCATTTGAACAGCCTTCCCAAAGTACTGCCAAAGTCAATGCTCCTGGAAGTATTTATAAGATAGGCTGATATGGGGATGAGGAACATGATTTAGTGATGGACTCAGCAGTGCCAGGTTAACAGGACTTAATCTAAAGGGTGTTTTCCAACATATATTATTCTATGACTTTCAGTAACCCTTTTTTAACATTAAGAATATGCTTTAAAATCCTTAATTTCTCCTACTACTTAGTTTCACCTACTCTTACATAGATCCCTGTGGGATCACAGGGTAAACACAGAGGAGTTATCTGGAACAGTATTAGTTTTACTTAGAGAAAATATACAAGACAGAAACCAGTGAAGGGAGCAAGACAAAGTAGTGAGAGAAAAGTGACAAAGGAAACCAGTGAAAGATGAAAGTGAANTTGCCCCCTGTACTCAGCACTGGGGAGGCCACACCTCAAATCCTGTGTTCGGTTTTGGGCCCCTCACTCCATGAGAGAAATTGAGGTTCTGGAGCATGTGCAGGGAAAGGCTACAAGGTTGGTGAAGGCTCACCAAGGAAGGCTCAAGGAGTGCACATGGGATCACAAGTCCTGTGAACAGCTGAGGGAGCTGAGTTGAGATTGTTTAGCCTGGAGGGAAGGAGGCTCAGGGGAACCTTATCACTTCTCTACAACTGCCTGACAGGAGGGTACAGCCCGGTGGGCGTCGGTCTCTTCCCAGGTAGTAACTGGTAAGACAAGACGTTAAGACTGAATATAAAGAAAAATGTATTCACAGAAGGGGTTCAAAAGCATTTGAACAGCCTTCCCAAAGTACTGCCAAAGTCAATGCTCCTGGAAGTATTTATAAGATAGGCTGATATGGGGATGAGGAACATGATTTAGTGATGGACTCAGCAGTGCCAGGTTAACAGGACTTAATCTAAAGGGTGTTTTCCAACATATATTATTCTATGACTTTCAGTAACCCTTTTTTAACATTAAGAATATGCTTTAAAATCCTTAATTTCTCCTACTACTTAGTTTCACCTACTCTTACATAGATCCCTGTGGGATCACAGGGTAAACACAGAGGAGTTATCTGGAACAGTATTAGTTTTACTTAGAGAAAATATACAAGACAGAAACCAGTGAAGGGAGCAAGACAAAGTAGTGAGAGAAAAGTGACAAAGGAAACCAGTGAAAGATGAAAGTGAAGAGACAACAGGAGGAGAGCAAAAGAAGCTTATTCCAAGTCAAAATGTCATTTTGTAATCAAACAACCTGGCTAAAGCTCTGCTCCATTTGCTATCAGCTAGAAAAATGAAGATATCTGGGGACTCTTCAGCTGGGGATAAAGTAATTATCCTAAGAAGTTGCAAACTGAAAAGGAAGCTCTGGGAACTATCAGTCCCACCTGACTCCATATTTCTGAGAATTTGATTTTAAGATCTGTAAAGCAGACAGAAGTTAGGTAATGCAACATTGCTTGAGGGAACAGGACTGTGATACCTAATTCCAAAAACTATTTTAATAATGTTTTTCAAAATGGGGTCTTCAAGACCACACACTCTCCTACTGTTGTTGCAGTCCTACTTGTGCTTGTCAGAACTTTTTCTTAGCTTTTTTTTTCTTTTCTTCTCCCTTAGAAAAGGGAGAGGGTGACTTTAGCTACCCCTGAAAATGCCTCCTCAGCTGGAGTATTAAACCAAGAGCAGCCTTTATTTCTCTAGGATGACACTGGCTAAATTATTCATGTGGATACCAAGTGAGCCAGTATTATTGCAACTTACCGTGAGTTCAGCTGAGCTATTGAGCTTCATTGTACAGGACCCCTAAAAACAGAAACACACATCAGAATTTATTGAAATACATAAACACATAGTTAAGTAGATAATTTTTTATCTTTTTGGTAAATACCTACCAAGGGAATCATGCTGTGAACAAGGGAAATGTCTTTGTTTTCTAATCTTTTCATGTACCGCACGATATTTGTCTCAGAGTGATAGCTGGAGAGCACAAAACACAGTGTTAAGGCAAGTAGATAAGCTATACCAGCTGCTGTGCAGGAAAAGAACACAGAAAAGTAAGGCTGAGGATAGTTATTAATATATATTAAGTGTTAATTCCAAACTGGCACTTCAAGCTTGCTAATAGCAACATAGATTTTAAGTGCTTATTGTTATTTCATTAACGCTATCAGTAAATATGGAATGCAAGGATACCATGTCCTCAAATAGGAGGTGGTATGATGCAGCAGATTAATGGAAAAACACATTCCCTCAGTGGCCATGAGTACTGAAGAGATAATTTTAAATGCTACTAAATGTCTTATTTTAGAGTAACGAGTCAATATATTAATCTAGGTACAAAACTGTTGTCAACTAACTCCACTGGTAGTTTTGAAAGGAGATAGTTCAGATTCCCTAAAAATAGCAAACATACACTCACAAACCTGTTGAAAACCTGGTGTGTCAAGAATTTGGAAGTTCTCTTAAATGGGGTGCTAAGGATGCCTTTGGTTTCCTCACCCATACCCTCAGCAATTAGCTCCTAAAAAAAAAAAGAGTCAAATATTTTCATGGAAATTTCTTCATTTGTAGTCAACTTTCATTAGAACTAGCTTATACTACCAGCTTACCTCAGGATTTAGTCAGGATTTATTAGCTTTTAAGGTAATCCCCCCCTCCCTTTAATATCACGTGTATCTGTATATACCTAACATGAAAACAGCATTACATTAAGACTGGGCAGTTCTAAAGTCTCAGTAGTCCTCATCTTGTAGGTACTGCTGCTAAATGCTGCTAATGAGATGCAACAAAAATTCCAGTGAGAAAGAATTAACTGACCCCATATGTCCTAACCATCACAGAAGAAGTAATACCCTAAATGCAAAGTATGGAATGATGAAAGAACTAAGAACTAATGATGGAAAGAACGAAGTGTCACAACCAGGAAAACCACATTATATAAATCCTTTATTTAAGACTACTTTAAGTATTTATTAAGAGAGAATCTGAAATCCTTAATATTTAATCATTGTCATCTTATAGAAACCCATTATACAAGATCAGTTTTGGTTTTCATCAAACTCTGGAAATATTCAGATAATTTATTCCACGCGACCTATTATGTACTTACAGAAGAAGACTCACAACCAAAAGTCCATAATATGTCATCTAGATCTTTCTCATTTACAGTTTCATCAAGTGATACTCCAAGCTGTGGATATAAGCACCGGTAATTACTCAAAGCTGTTTATTCTAGAAACACAGTACATTTGTTTTAGTCAAGAAAAACTTTACAGAAACAGGAGAGGAAAAAAACCCCCCAATCTAAGCAATAATATATAAGCATACATATTTACAGGTATTTATGATATATAAATGTATTTAATTTATGTAACATTTTCCAGTTCCTTCCTTTACCCTGCTAAACCATCCAAGTCAGATGGCTCAGAAACTTTGAGACTCATTACCTCCTTTCTAGCATTTCTAAGTGTTTTCTACTTAATAGGAAAATCACCCATTTTACTGTGATACCTCTTCCCCCTATTCCAATTTACAGATCACACTACACTTTGTGAAGACTCCTTAGGGGCAACCAAAACGTGGTTTAGGTGTCAGTCTGCCTTCAAATATTGCCATAGGACTGAATTTTGAATGTCACCTTGTATTTCAACATTAAATTTTAGAGTCTCTCTGCTCTGCCTCTAGTGGCATATTTAACATGAAAAAATTAGATTGTCCTTTTAATTGGCAGAAAATGAAAACACAATCATTATTTCTGGAAGTTCAGTGCATCACTTAACAAGTTCATTTTTTTATATTATGTTTATAATTGATAGATATATCTGAACAAATTAAAAAATCTTAAACAATTTTGTTCCATTTAGCACACGTAATGATTAAAAACTTAATGAAGAAAATGTCATACTACAAAATTTCTCTATTTATCAAAGGTTTAGAAAGCTGCTTACTCTGCCATCACTATAAATCCGAAAATTTATCTTTCTAAGAGCTGCCCTGTCCAAAACCTCTTTGACTGAGCATCCACACGTGATCGTCAAGGTATCAAAGAACAGATCATGATGCAGTTTGTGACCAGCTCGCCTGAGACCTATAAAAAACAGTAAGTTAATTCTATTATATGCAAACTGTATTGTTTGCTCAGGCAGTAATTGCAGAACAATACGATGTATCTCATAAGTAAATGCTTTTACATAATAAAGCAAAATAAGCCCCTCGTGTACAAAGCAGCAAAATTACAATTTTTTTAGTGAAACGTCACCGTGTATGAAATGCAACTAAATCAGATTGAAACCTAAGTAAAACTGCAGGGAAGGTAATTCTGATACATCAAATCTGACATATATACAGTAACAGAGTTGGTATATCAATGCAGTAAGGATAAAATAATAAGATTGCAATGATATTAATGAACATGAACTGTCACAGAGCTTTCCATTACAACGTTTAGAGCCTTATGGTTTTTTGCAGTAGTTTGTCTAAACTGGCAAATAAATTATGAATATTTCTTACAGTAATCCCTTGGTTGCCAACACTCCAGTTTTGTATAGATCCTTCTGACAGCAGTGGTAGTCTTATCAGTGAAAAAAACCCCTACCAGACCACATAGTCCAGATTTTCTGCTACAGATTCTGTGTTTCTGCTGGTAAGCTTTGGGACTTCAATGTTTGTAGTAGGTATGATACTCCAGCCAATTAAACTGAAATGTTTATTTTGCTTTTATATAATTTATTACCTTCCTTTGCTATGTTATTAATACTCTTTGCAGATTTCTGTGTAAACTAGAACAGTCCATCAAAAGAAGTAGATGCTGGAAAACAGCAGATCAGCAGTATAATCTAGAGACTCTGTAGACTTCTGTTAATTTCCCAAGAAAACAAAAGCAGTGCCTGCAAGTTCTTATCACAAAGACATCTAATTCTTGATGTCCTTACCATAACTACACAAAACAACATCTGCTTTGAGTTTTATATTAAAATAGCCTCTCTCAAGCTGAGGGAGTGCACATCAGGACACCCCTGCCCGCACATTACCTTAAGTAATGCATTTAAGATGCATTACTTAAGGAATAAGGATTTTAGAACAGTTCCTGTGAACATGAAGTACTCACCTTCAGCCAAGATTAGAGCAGCATTGTGTACTCGTCTTGCAATGTGCCTTAGTCCCTCAGACCCATGGTATATAGCAAACATGGCTGACATATTAGCCAGGAGAGCCTAGGATCCAAACAGTTTAGGACATTGTTATTGTTAGCAAAGACTACTTCATGTAATGAATGGAATGTCTCTTTAGCACCCATGACCTCAGCTGATGTTATAGCTGCTTATGTACCGCCTACAAAATAAAAGCAGGGAAAGGCAAAATAGTTGTATGAAACCGTAATGAGTGATTATGAATTCAACGCTGTTGGAAATGTGACTGCTTAGTAATTAACATTCACTGCTCAACTACTGCAACAGAGATGTTTGAAGACTTTGAAATCAAGCTAGTCTCATAAGAACCCATTCTTTAGGATCAATACATAGATAGATAGATAGATAGATAGATAGATAGATAGATAGATAAAATATATATATATATCCTGAATACTACGTAATTAAACTTGTGTCAATAATAACACTGTCTCCTCAAAATCCGCCACAGCATTAAGAGCAGGAGGAAGGCAATGATAGGAGCAAAAAAAGTTAAAACTCTGTCTGTTTGGAGGTCTGGGGAAGTATGCTGAAGATAACTATTTTGGATATTTACCTAATCATGGTATTTTCCTGTAAAGATATCGCTTTGGTGATGTAATGTTCTTGTATCAAATCAAAAATATAAGTTCTGACAATTTGAATAATTAGTTTTACAACTTGAAAGTTTATTTTTCTGCCTTGAGTTGGAAATTTCAGACTATTGGAATTTCCTCCTACTTTGAGTTCTGTCTTGTTTATAACAAACACAGCACAGCTCAGTGGTGTTCCTGCTACGAGACAGGCAGATTCATGGCACTTCAGGACTACAGTAAGAAAACAGATAGCAAAACTCTCTTTTCAAGCAGACCCCCTTATTCAAAGGACTCAAAACAAATGAACAAACACCAGAATATTTCTATGTCCTTCATTTTTCTGCTAAAACCTCTCTTACGTCAAGTTAACTCATCATTCAGCTTGTTCCTTTCTAGCACTGAAATCAAAGTGTAAGTTACCTGTGCTGTACAGATGTTGCTGGTAGCTTTATCCCTCCTGATATGCTGCTCTCGTGTTTGCAAAGCAAGCCGGTACACTTCCTTCCCACTTGCATCTCTAAGTCACAAGGGAAAATGTTGCTTCTGTTACTTCAAAATTATGACACAGGGCTTTATGCATGCTAACCTGAAATTAGTTATCTATCCTCAGAGACAGAATGGTGCTGGAGAGATCAAAGCAAAAGTCAGGACAGCTGCAACACCAAACAGTAAGACTAAAGCACCTCTAGACTTCTGTTAATATCATGGCTCGTCAGGAAGAGCATGCAGCAAATTCTAAGCAAACCACAGGAGAACTTGATATTTGCCTTAAAATGACACATATTATTGCAGCTATTTTAACTGAAAAATAATATAAATATTTTTAAGCTTATTGATATCTGTGAACATTTTAGTGATTTTTGTTTCTGAAGTACTTCAGGATAGCCTTCGTGCCAAAAATATGCAGTCTTCCTAGTGACAATTACATTGCATTTCAACTATTACTAGTTAGACATCTTAACAACATACACAGTACATCACCATCAGCAACTATTAGAAGCAGATTTTGTTCACTATTTCTCTGCTTTAAGCATAACTAAAATTTGAAATAGATTAAGTTGCTTCTAGATTATTTTCTACTTCTTTCCATTTATGTTTTGTAAGATTGGATAATTGAGAAAAAGGTCTAAAAGTACAGAATATGTGGAATAAGTTAGCTTGCAAAATCTCTTGCCATCACAATGAATCCACTCTGCCATTTGTTATCTCTTCATCCCACAATGCCACAAGAACTACAGACAGTTGCACACAAACGGAAGGCAACTTCTAGTCTTGTGGTTTCCATGATAAAAGGGTGCTTGGTACAACAGCATGGTCACCTGTTGTTCACAAAGTCTGCACAAGATGGTCATAGTGGGGTTTTTCATGGTTTGTTATGTATTACCAGGACCATTGAGGGGAGAGTTTAGATGGGATATCAGGTAAAAGATTTCCAAAGAAAGGGTGCTAAGGCATTGGAATAGGCTGCCCAGGGAAGTGACAGCATCATATCCCTGGAAGTGTCCAAAAAATGTGTGGATATGGCGCTAAAAGACATGGTTGAGCAGTGAGCATTGTGGTAGGTTGATAGTTGGACTTGATGATCTCAGAAGTCCTTCCAACCTCCATTACCTCAATCTCCAGTCAATGGCAGGGGGAGCCCTTACCTTGTGACACCCACCATTCTGCCCGGCATCATTCTCACTAGATTTTCCTTGACAGCAAAGAATGCTGCATGGGGTCCCCCATAGCACAGCGGGACACCAAACCTCTGGGAGTTACCCAGGACGACATCTACCCCAAACTCTCCGGGAGGCTTCAGGATACAGAGGGCCAGCAGGTCAGTAGCACAGCAGGCAAGAGTCTGAGAAGAGAAATGCACAAAGCAGTCAGCCTCTCATCTGAAGGAATGGTGCTTACATGGGAGCTAGGTTTTAAAATTTAGCTTCAGAGAGTTCCACATCACTTGCATGCAGCTGAAGTGCAATGGTTGTAATGGTTATCAACTGCATGTGGCTGAGATGGTATCTCATTCTCAGTTTCTATAAACATGCCTGTTTGATGTGGCAGATTGATATCTGCGTGACCAATAACATTTGCTTTACCCCATTCTGATGAGCTCTTTCAACAAGCTCAGAGAAGTCTTCGANTATTTGGTATCACCATCAGAAATACAGAACAAACCGAACAGAGAATGCTTAAGATATTTGCTTCCTAGTAAAAAAAAGTGACCAGACTGAATTCAACAGTCAAATGTACATAGTGGCACAACATTTAAAATAAATTGCATATATTGCACTATTCTATATAGTGGTGCAACAATTAAAACAATTTTAAAAAATTAAATATTTTCTTTTTATCATCTGTTTAGTTTCTTTTTAAACAGCTTTAATTTCTTTGCAGTATTTGAACTAGAAGTAATGCCAAATTATAACAGACTTCTGCTATTAGTTTACAAAGAAAG
>VWZN01002244.1:4875-33562 GCA_013396955.1 Regulus satrapa
AAAAAAAAAAAAAAAGCCTGTCCCAGCATTCACATGACAATCACATGAATCAGTTTGGATCCCAGTGTTACACTTGTATTTGAAGATTTTAATTGGAATTTTGAAGCATGTAAACTCCTTTATCATAGCTGTTCTCTGCTTCTTGCTGGGGTTGTTCATGTTCCATGTCAGTTTCCCAATCAAACACAAATTTACATAGTGATTTGATTTGATTTGTGTTAAATTCTCACCTAAGCTTCTTAAAACACCCTTGGCTTACTGTGTGCCTTCCCACTATCTATTTAAATGAATATTATATTGGTAAATAACATGTAGACTAACAGATATTTAATATTCCTTGATTCAGTAGTTGGTGGAAAAACAGTCCTTTCCTCTTCTCTTTTTATACATAAAAAAGCCCCAAAAAATATCTGTTGGTACTTGAAGGATTAGGATTTTTTGAGAGGTTGCAGTGTGCTTGTTCTGCAGTTTGGAAATAAAGTTGTAACATGCATGTTTGTAAAGAGTCAGTGTAGGGGCTCATCAGATTTAAAATTAAAAAAAAATTAAAATTAGTTAGAAACATTTCTGTGAGCTCTGCATACAACTTGAATCAAAATATGTTGCTCTTGCTAATAGCTGCATGCAGTAAGAATTATTTTCTGAATTACTGAATGAAATGGTGCCTAATTCTGAAACAAGAGGTGAGAATACCCTTATATTACTGTCTTTAAAACTAGGGAGCCACAGAAGATCCCCTGGGGTCTGTGAACTGCTTTCGAGGGCTGTAATAAAGTTAACTGTAAGTCACATAATGGCTGAAATTGATTTTCTTTCATATTTAGGAAGCCTACAAACTGAAAGGGATTGTAAACGGGTTTTTTTTAAAGGCAGTTTAATTTAAAAATAATTATGATAATTTATCATCAACATTATACATTTATTGCATAATTCACTTTAGATCCTGATAAAAGTTTAGAAAGGTAAAATCATTGCTCTTCAGAATTTAGTCTTCCCATGGATTGTGTGATGGGACCTCAATTTCACCAATGGAAGAGAAAAATTAATGATGTAATAATTCACTGTGAGAAATTACTGACAATGTCTTTAAAGCACCAACATTGATAAATCTATCAGATTTATCAAGAAAACAACTGGCATTATTTCTCAAAAAAAAAAAAAATTAACTAGCCACAAAATGTACATGTCTCAGGAACATACATTTATATGTTTTGCATGTCCTTCCATTGTTCTCTGATTTTCTGTTGTGCTTATATGTCTATAAGCAGGAATCATACTAAAACCTAAAGAAACAACTAAAACCAGAACTGTAATAAAAAATTAAGTACTACTTTTTTTTTTTTTTTGCAAAGAAAATTATGTTTTAAATAATATTTAATGATCTCCTGTAATTACATAATTCATTTCTGGTGAATGGTACTAAAAACAATGCACTCACAAATTAAAAAATTACTAGAGTAGGATGCACATACTTTTCAAAAGGTAAACCCTATGTTTTGTCAGAGAGAGAAAAAACTGAGGTGAAATAATGAAAAGAATCTACCAATAATACATCTCTGTTTACCAGACTGTGTAATGAGCCCTTTTCATCATAGACTGATGATGAAATATCTGTAAAGTTGTAGTGTTTGATCTTTTAATGCAGAATTAATTTCTTGAGATTCTAGAGCCAAACCTCTAAATAAATCAAAGTTTATTTTAAATGCGTCAGTTAATAATTTTATCTGGCACACTTTTTGTCACAAATTATTTAAAATATGAAACCTTTTACTTTCTATAATTAAAAACTTGCTGAATTTTTAACTTGTATATGAAAAAGACTGTAATTAAAATAATTTATTGACTTACCTTATAGCAACTCATCTTGATTCTAAGATCAGCTGAAATTCAGTATGTCTGTTTTAGGCTGTAAAGTGAAATCTAGGCAGAATTTACAAGCCTAAATCCAGAAGGCAGTTCAGAGTCTCATTCTCCAATGATGAGGCAATACTCAAATGTGTATAGGCAAAATTGTTCTCTAAGACTTTCATGACTGCTGGTATATAACCAAAGTGCTCAGTCTCCAGTGGGTTTTTTGTGCATTTAAACCACAAGGAACTCTCTCTGAAGGATTTACTTTATCACACTAATCTGACAGCACAAAGCACAGGAGTCAGAATCCTTCTGCTCTGGACTCACAGTCCACCCCTTGTAGTTGCAGCACCCTCTCGGTATGTGGGAACCTGGTCACTTAACCTGAGAGAATTGTGGTGGGTTGACCCCGGCTGGACACCAAGTGCCCACAAAGCTGCTCTATCACACCCTCCTGCAACAGGGCATGGGGAAAAATAAGATGGAAAAAGATTAATGGGTCAAGATGTAGGCATTTTACTAAAGCAAAAGTGAAGTTTGTGCATGTGCAAGCAGCAGAGGAAAAATAAAGCAAAACAAAAACATTTTATTATTTACTTCTGATCAGCAAGCAATGTCTGACCACTTCCTGGGAAGCGGGGCTTCAGCATGTGTGGAGTTTGTTCTGGAAGGCAAACTTTGTAAATTAACATCCCCACTTCCCCCTCCCTCTTTTTATAGGTGTGCAGATGTCATACGGTACGAAATATCCCTCTGGTCATTTTGGGTAGGCTGGCCTAGTTGTGTTCCCTCCCAAAATGTTGCCCATTCCCAGACTACTAGGTAGGTGGGAATGTTGGACAGCACTGAGGCTGTGCTAGCACTGTCAGCAGCAGCCAAAACTCTGGAGTGTTATCAGCTCCTTTCTATCTCCCAATGCAAAGAGGAAAATTATTTTCATCTCAGCTAGGACCAACACAGAGAAGATGAATCCACATCTTATAATTTCCCAATATGCTCTAACTTCTAGAGAATGATGAAAGTCCTTCAATACATGTTGTGATGAAACTGAGTCATTGGTGTTCCCTCACCAGCCAAAATACCTAATGCGAGGAGGAGAGACTTTGCTTTTACAGCCTGAGACTTTGAGCTCTGAAGGGGAAAAAATGAATCCTGAAAGCTCCTCCCTGGGATGCTTATAACAAATTTATTTTGTCCATCTTGCCATATTTTGCAGTGGAGAATATGGATGCAGTTTAAATCCTTCAATCCATTGCAGTTGCCAGATAATAGCTGTGGTAACTCCAGAAGTTTTTCTTTTGTGTGTGACTTTGACACTTCAGCTTGTCTTATTTGCTCATAAAGAGCTCTGGATACTAAACACAGGGATGGTGTTTCCACCCAAAGGCAGAGCCGTTAAATGCAAGGTTTTCAAACACTGTATGTTTTGTGGGTCTAGCCCAAATTTGGGTCTAGCTGTGTTTGCCGTGTCTGATTGACTGTTGACTTTCAGTGCAAAAATCCTGGTCAAGAGGTGTTATTGCTGATACAGTTGGTGGAAGTTGTTTGTTTATTGTCAAAAAGATTAAAAGATCAGTAAAAAAGATCAGTAGTCTTAAAGTGTGTAATTCCTACACACCATTCACAAAATACCTGCTCAGGATATAGAATAATAATGAAGAAACATGGCTTACTGTTTTACACTGAGCTTCATGTAAAATTATTCAGCCAACCTTTTCTATAATGAATATGTATAATAGATCTTTATCTCGTCACAGGTCTAATCATAAATGAAAAAGAGAACATATATTATGTTATTCAAATAGATCTAATTAAATTAATTGGTTCATTTAGCACTCTGCCACTTCTTATGCATTTTCCCCCATTTAATTTTGACTGCAGTTTCATCTCATGTCCTTCATCCAAGCTGTTTTCCAGTTTATTTACCAGATCAGTTTCATAGTGAATAAATGTTTGAGATATTTTTTCCATCCTTGTTTTAGAAAACATGATAAAGCATGTACACTTATTTGTGAACTGGACTGACTTTTGTCCACTATGCACTGCAAAATAAGCTCTAACTCAGTGATGACCCAATATTAATTTACAGCTTGCATAAGCAGGGTCAGTATAATAAAACTTCTTCAATGCCTATAAGCTAGATACAGGATGCATTTGTCAATTCCACTTCTCACCTGCACTTATGTGCCTTTGTGCTCTTTAGAATGGCACTAGCACTGTCTCTTCTCAAATACTCTGTCCATCTCTCAATCTGAAAAGTCCTCCAGACTACATTAGTCATGCTATCAAACTTTTGTCACCAGAGCACATCCAATTAAACAGTTTCAAAATATCTATTTTTATAAAACTATATTTATCCTCCAGTGTTCAGGCATGTGTTTGATTATCTCTGAAACTCTTTCATATGAAACTCTTGTAATGACAATCTAACAAAGCTTGGTTCTTGGGTGTTCCAACACCTCTCTGAGAAGTGCCTAATGCAGACTCATGGAATGTCTAAAATTTAGGTACAAATAGTGTGTCCAAATTAGGAAGACGATATTCCAATCTAAGTGTTTTCTAAAATGGATTATACTCATAATTTAAACCCACAAAAAACCACAGAAACGGGCCAGGAGTATAAGCCATGGTGATTCACAAAGCTATCCAGCTGTTCTACTTGATAAAGGCACCTAACTGTCATTCTTGATAATTGTTTACAAGTGTAAACTTTTGTCTTCTGTTCGTCTATAAACCACTGAACAAAAGAAAAGATAGTATGTTTTGTCTCTGATATCCCTCTAGCAATATATGTGAAACATTCCATTTTCATCTGAGTTGCTGAGATGCCCTGTTACATTTTGTTCAAATATAAATGCAAAGAGGTTTTTAATTTTATAGTGATATGCAATTGAGATACAGTTTAATGAAGTTGTTCAAACATTTTCGTTTTTTTCTAAAAAAAACCCAAAAAACAACTTTATAGTTTAAATAGAACTTTAAACAGTTCTTTATTATACCTGGTTTTAAGACATATTATAGGTTAATGCATTACTCTTTGAAGTATCAACCACCCAGAAATTAGGCAAATTCCCTGTACGTATTCAGGCACATCCATGTAAGGGCTTATTCCTTCTCTGACAGCATGTGAAAGGTCACATTTGAAATGGCAGTGTAAAGCCTGGTGAGCCTCCATACCCAGCCACTTGCTATTCCATGAAGGAAGAGCAGGAGCCACTGGAATAGCCCACAGATTGTTCTTCTGCCCCAGGAACCCCACTGTCTATCAGTGACAAAAATGCCCTTTATGTCTGTCAGCTTTCCTTTCAACTGGAAATAATCATGTGTGGGGTGCCTCATAAGCACTTCACATAATTTCCTTTGTCATAAGTAACATGCAGCTGTCCCTCGTTATGACAAGTAGAAATGCAACCTTAATATGAGGCCATTGTGTAAGGTGAAATGTGGGCATTTTAATCATGCCATAGATTCTGCTTACAGATGCTCCTGTGGGGATTCTTAAGAAAGAAGGTAACAGGATAAGGATTGAGAGCTATTAGATATTATGATGGACTTGTTTCACATTTTCCAGTTAAGCCTCTCCTGCTACAGAATGCTCCCAAGCCAAGAGACCTCAGTACTTGCTCTATGGGCTGCTGTACTGCATAGGTGTCAAGTAAGTCTTAAAGGACTGTGAGATGGACTTCATTGCTTCATGGACTTCCCATGAGAGCTTCAAACTGACTGTAACAAAATAAATAATCACCACAATAGAGGAGTTAAATGGAAGGGAACAGTTTCTTCTAGGTGGATTATGAATCTAGTACAGAATGTGGCTACTTCAGAAGAAATTTATAATTAGATTCAGGCCAACTGAAATAACAGTTACAGTTGTTAATGTATACTCTGGAGGAAGATAGGGGCTGGCCCTTGGTTCTGAGGATAACACCTGTCTCTTACAAGTAGCTTTACTGATTCTAATATGTAACAAAGGTTATGGTTTCTTGGTTATGGCTATTTGGGTATTTACATTTAGAGGGAAAACCTTGCTACTCCTGCAGCAGCTGTAGGCAGTCTGCTTTTTGTGTTTTAGAGAGTGGTGTTTGTGTAGCCTTTGATGACACGGGATTTTTTTCTGTTTGTTTCATTTTTAGCAGTTGCTTTATACAACTTCAGATGTTGTGACTGCAAACTTTCAGACATGAGATTGCAATAAGGCAAATTACTACTGCTCTTTATTTTCAGTGTAAAGAGTTAAAAACCTTTTCTGAGGACAAATTTGCTTCAAATTATTAACAGGTTTATTTGATCTGTTTTCTTTACCCACCTTTATTACTACTGTTATTTTTTAATATTATTATTTTCTTCTCATAGGTTATTCATCAGCTTAGACTTTCCGAGAACGAGAGTGTGGCTCTACAAGAGCTTCTAGATTGGAGGAGAAAGCTGTGTGAAGAGAGAGAAGACTGGCAGCAGATATTGCACAATACTGAGCAAAGAATCACAGCCCCACCTCCACCTCCTTGTAAGAAGCCGACGCTGCTGAAGAAGGTAGAAGATACCTCCTGCAACAGACTCTCTTCAGGCATATGGGATACCACCATATGATTCAGACGTGTGTTTGCAGGCCGTTAGGAATGGAACCATCTAATGACTTCAATCTGCACAATCAGCACGTTTTCTTCCCTTCACAAAACGTGCAGGGATTTTTTACAAGCACTAATTCAATAGCACAGGATGGAGGGGCTGTTCAGATCTGTCACGTGTGCATGTGTACATCTGTGTGTTTGTTCTTTTCATATATACACTTGCATACATATATGTGTGCACCAGCAAGTATATATATGTATGCATGTGTGTATATATATACGGAGGCAAGCTGCACTATAAGTACTTAGTTTAAAAGGACAAAGGAGTCACTTGGAGTTCTCCCATGGACAATGAAGAAATTAAGCAAATGATGATGGGGAAAAGTGACTGACAGACATTTTTGAGAGATCAGGAAAGTCTGCGTGCACACTGTACAGCTGTTTTATACAGTACAAAAATATGTTTCTTGTTCCCTAATGAATGGGTTTATTATATTACATGTATACATACATATATATATATATACACACATACATATATACATATATGTATGTATGTATCTATCTATCTAAATATATCTTTGTAGATGTCTGTGTCCCATGGAGATTATTTACATGTTTATTTCTGGTGTTTTATAACTTCATGCATTTGGTGCTGTCGTTCTTTCTTCAAAATACAGGTAATAAATTCAGTATTTGCATTTTTCTTTAATAGATTACCTTTAACAACATACCAAACAGTTTCATCACTGTGTTATTGTTTTCAGAACTGGCAATATCCTTTCTAAAATCCAATCCTGAAATTCTTGCAAAGCTCCTGTGTGCAGGAGTGATTTGGTGCTGTCTACAGTCATGAATTAGAGATCATTACTTCTTTTTGATGGACCTGCATTTCTGAATGTGTGAACTGTGAATTCTGAACTTACATTTCAAACCTTATTTCATTCTGGGTTATGTAAAATAATGAGGCATTCGTATAGATTATAAGTGTGGTTTGAAATTCATACCTGATTATGCAGAAGGTCAGGTGTCAGTGGAAAGATACATAATGGTAATGAGGTATGAAAATAGGTCTGTGATTTACTGTTACAAGCCAGAAGGCTTTGCAGAGATGGGTATATCAAAGTATTATGTCCTTATTATGGCAGCACAGTGATGCATTTATACCTCAAATTTAATGTAATGAAATGGTTTCAGAAATTGCAGCATTCTAGTTAGCGTAGATGAGTTCTGAGCAGTAATGTTAATTTATGAAAAAAATGCTGCTGAGAACTTTTTAGTTATTGCCCAGAAGTCTTTGAAATACTGCTTTGTCACTCAAAGGTATAATTTATATAAATTTAAAGGTACTTTTCTGAGGCTACTTATTTTAAATTCTTGGAGTATGTAGAACCAGCGTGGAACCATTTTCTTGGTTGTTTGTCCCATTCCTATTGAGATCCAGAAAAAAGTGTTTCCAGTTTTGCAAGTGGATATAAAACAAATATTTTCAAATATAAGCTAGGTCTAAAATGGTGTGCTCACTCTTGGTTGGAATTTGTTGGAAAAGGAAAAAATCCATAGAGGTGTAGGTTTTTCATTCATGTTTGACAGATGTTTCAAGCAGGCTGAATAGCAAAAAGTAATCACATGCTTGTTTGTTTGTTTATATAGTGAAGCAGCAAAACTCAAGTTGTTCTCATGAGTAACATCAAGCTGTAGGCAGAATTAGGAACCTTCTCTTGCTGGAGATTAAAACATATTTTGAGTGGATAAGGAAAGGGAGAAACCCAGTTACCTCAGAATAATACCTTGTTAGCAGTGTCACAGAAGTCCTTTATTTATTATTATCCATTTCTATTTCATGGAGAATGAGGAACTCTAGACTCCAAATCTTACCTTTGACTGATGTAAATGGCCACAGATAATGACTTTATCTAGGAGGGGCAGGTAACCCCTGTGAGTGAGGTTATGCAGAAAACAACTCTCACCTGCTACACAATTATATCAGAATGAGGCTGTGCCTGGAAGAATTGAGGTTTCTGGGTTTTTGCTCAGATTAGTAGGGACACACAGAGATCCCTCCGTGAGTGCAAAATGAAACAGCACCAGAACTGGATGCAGGGGAGCTAATTAGCCTGACCTTGCAGCTATTTTGCTTCCAGGATGCAGGTTGTTATCCTTATGTGGCACAGTATGCCTATCTGTAGCCACAGCAGCATCTCCCCAGGCAGCCTAGCAGCGCTGAGCACCTCGGTGCACTGAGACGTGCAGACATGCCCTGTGGCTTATCACTGCCCAAATGGGCCTGGCAAGCTGCCCTCTGAGGAGCTCTAGCATATTGCTAACCCTAATGCTCACTAGCTGGCTCGGCCACTGGTAGCAATCAATCCACAGCAGCCTGGAAGTTAAAGACAAGCTGTAAAAACTGACTGAGAAGCCAGTTTAGATCATGCCAAAATCCCTGCTGCTGCAGTGAGCTTGCTCCCAGTCACTTAGATATTTGTAAGGTGAGCTTGTGTATCTCCAGCTGACAGTGTTGTCATTGCTGCACTTGGAATGCGGGAGTACCCAGAGGGGAGAAAATGCATTTGTCAAATGGAGTTTAAAATGGGAAACAGTATAAATATATGTTATCCTACTTGCTGTCCTCACTAAAAGTTGTGTTAGAACTGTGGGCAGCCTCAGGAGCTCAACTGCAGGAGATCAAATGAGGTCTCAAGGAACTTTTTGCTACTTGTTCAAAGTCCAATTACCCTATTACAGCAGTATAAACAAGTGTGGGGAAAAAAAGATATGTAGATTTTCTAGCAGTTTCATCAGCACAGTTACATGAGAGAAGCCAGTACACCCCTAATTTTGTTAATCTGATTCTACAGAAAATGAGCAAAGCAGATCATAATCCCCTGTGCAGAAGGCCTTTGTGCTATTTTTTCTAAACTTGGGTAAGAAAGATGTAAATTTTCTGGGGCTGTTCTTTAAAGCGTGTCACCACAGTACAATATAACAAACCCTAGAAGAACATTTTTTTTGTTTCGTTTCAAATTTGTTTTTAATTCTAGGTTACATAATGGCTAACTTTTTACTTGGAAAGATTTTTCATCATCGGCCATTAAAGTACAGTACTATAGGAATAAAGTACTGGCTTTAAAACATGTTTTAAATATTTCTCTAATGGCAGTAAGACACTCTAGAGTGTGACTTAAGATGTCATAATTCACACCTAGTGTGTTCATTGGTCTCTTGGCCTTTGGCCTCATGCCTAACAGTGCAGTTTGTAGGGAATTATTATACCATAATTCACACCCTACTGTGTCTTATTGCTTAAATAACCGTACCCCCAGAGGTGTCTTAAAACTACCGTTAAAGTTTATATTGTGTATCAAAATGTGTTTACAGGGCTGGAAAAATATACTATTGACATTTTGAAAGGTTGAGAAGTAGTTTTAGCAGAACTGTACAGTGCTTGTAAATTAATCTCCCCAGTGGAGTATGCACCAGCCAATTACAGTATTTCTTAAGTATATGAAGTCCTGTCTTGCACATTAAAAAATAGCTTAGAAATAATTACAAAAAAAGCCTTATGAATTTAATATTCTGAAGGGGAAGATTAAACTCTACGGGCATGCTAATGCCCTTAATATCCAGTGAAAAATCTAAAATATATTTATATTTGCAATAAAGCAATTTCAGGATGCTGGGATTATCATCAGATAATCACTCCTCCACACTGTGCCTTATTGCTTAATTTTTAATATGTGAAAAAACTGAAATGCCTAACAAATCAATCTGTCCTTCAGCATAAGGTAAGAGGAATCAGACACAATTTACACTTCAAAAAGTCATTGGTCTTAAATTCAAGGGAATTATGAAACCATATTAAGCCACAATTTTAAAAAAAGAAAAAACAACATCTATTGGCAGGAGAAATTTTTTAAAGCTTGTATACCTTACTTGCTACTCCTGAAATAGCACTTGGTGTTTTTTAGTTGCTCTTGTTACATTCCTGTTGCAATTTTTAAGCAAAATGTTGTTTTTAAAAATTGATTTAGACATTCAGAGAAATACATGCACCGATATTTTTCAAAAGATCTGTGTACAGCATGAAGTGATAAACCTTTTAAAAATTTGTATCGTTTACAAAACAATAGTATGATTGTTGAGTAAGTGAATTGCATTTACCTTTTTTCTTTGCCTGTGATCCTTTTTTATTCTAAAAGGTTTAATTACTTTCATTAATAACTTTATTATATTGCAGATCCTTTGTGTGTGGGACAAAGAATTTCATTAACTTGCTAAGGAAGCATAATAGATTGTAGCATAGTTCTAAAGTGATAGTAATAGCCATATTAATTGTAGCTTTTAATTCTGCTGTATAGTATTGGCATCCCTAGTAATCCTGTTATTCTTATCTCTATAAAGCCTGCTAATATCTGAAATGCTCTGAGGAACTTTAAGTAAGTTTTGCCATTCACTTGTTAAATAATAAATGTAACTAAACTCTGTACAAATCAGTTTTCCAGAATGGTATTAAACATTTCATGGTTTTGTGATTTAAATATATAATTTTTAAAAAGAAAACACCACCTGAGAATAACTATTTGACAATAGCTGAACAAAATAGAAGAAAATGTTTTTCTTCCAGTTCTGCTGTTCTCTGTATACTCAGGACTTTCCTTTTGAGAAGAAATAAATAAATCCCAGTGCTGGCTTATACTGTGGCTGTGGGAATTAGATCATTAGCAAAGACTGTCTGTCTTCCTCACTGTGGTTTGGCCTTTCCACCAACCCATGAATGTATTCTGGATCTGGTTAAATCATGCATTTTGCTGTGAAGTGTCATAGGGAAAACTTCGGTCAAGTCATTATTTGACTTTTTGAGGATTTTTTATTTATTACAGTAAAAAAAAAAAACAACCTCATCTTGAATTTATTAGACATATTTATTTCAACCTTAATTAGCTTGGTTTGGTTCTCATATATGTGAATAAAGTCCCCTCAGCACTTTCCTATATCCCTTTCTGTTAACTTAGCTTAATTTTCAGTCAGAATTTATGATGAAAAATAAAATTTTAAATTAAATTACAGCATAATCTTTATTATTATATTTTGAAAAAAATAATTTAAAACACTCAAATAGAATATTTCAGTATTTCAACATTTTTTCACCTTTTATAGCTGAAATTGTGTGTTGGAAAAAGTCTGAATTTACACATAATTTCAACTTTTCACAAACATGCATTTTCATAAATCTGCTCTTCTCTGGAAAGACCATACTAATGGATATTTTGTTTGAGATGCAGGAGAATTCCTGAAGTCTTTTGAAGTACCAACTGGGAAAAATTGACAAGCATAGGTATATTGCTGTCATAGCAATGTTCATGTCATAGTTGTTAGCTAACGCTTGTGCCCTCACTGTGTTTTATTCGGGCTCTAGCCCCTTCTCAGTCTACCTCTCTCCTGATACTCATTAAAGTATAGAAGGAAAAATGCTGAATCTGTCATATACTCTCAGAGAAAGGGTAAAAATGTGTTGCAAACAATTTCTAATTAAAGCTTAATATCAATTACTTACGTCTTTCCAAAAATTAGTATTGGAATGCAACTTTCTCCCTGTCCAAATGTGACCAAACCACTAGGCTAGAAAGTTGTGGCAATTAAATAGCTACAGCTATTTAATTATTTTTTATGTAGAGATAGCTCCTCTGTCTAACAACATAATACAACTTGGTGGTCAGGAAATAATTTCAAAAACTAGGGGATCTGATTGTGTATCCTTTTGGGAAGACAGCTCTGTGTGATTTGTTTGAATTAAAACCATCTCTAGCTGATTTTAGTGCAGACCCTCCCTAAAAGAGTGGTCAGAGCCTTACAAATCAGATAGGCAGGCAAGTAATCTGACAGGACTAAGATAGGAAAACATTCCTTGGTGGATGGGTAAGTTTGGATATATGCTTTGGAAATTTCCAGATATCACGGCCTTTCACATGGTTCTGACCAGTAGCCTAAAATTGATCTATATTCTTGCCTGATTAATGTAGACACAATCAGTCAATGCAGTTAAAAATATCTCAATTAGGAATTACTCCTCTAGTCATCTAAATTTATATTTTAGTAACATGATTGCTGAAAGTATTTATTCACGTCTAGCTTTTACTAATGTAGCTGCCATGTCTGTAATGTGAATTTAGCAGTTAGAAAAGGAAAAAAGTAAAAAGAGGACAGTATGTAAATAAGTACATTTGAAACATACCTTCTATGTTCATGCTGAGACTGGGGCTCCTTGGGCTTCAGAACTATCGTAAGTAACATGGTAGATGCCATATAATCTAAGATCAATGCAATGTCCCAAAAATAGCTCTCAAAGTTCAAAGACTTCTTTCTGCCTTAAGCTTCTGTCCTATGCAGTCCCTAAGTTCTCACCAGGCATGAGTAGTTACCAAAGTCAGACATCATGCAGCCTGGAAAGAGTGCAGCTTTTGTCTCCTGGGGGAGAAAAACACCCAGATCTCAGCTTCTCTGAGGCAGGAAAGACATTCTGTTGAGTTGATCAAAGGCACGATGATGAATGATTTATATAAAATATCCTGTGTAAGTGTGCTTGCTTTTCTGGACAAGATACAACACCCTGTAGCAGGCTTATCTGTTCAACAGAGAACATGGGGAATGTGGGTCTAGTTTAAGCCCATGATTTTACAAAGTTCTTCAGTTAAGGGATTTGACTTTAGCTGAATTTTTTTGTGGCCCACAGATTATTTAATTATTTCCCTGTGTGTACAAGAGTCATGCCAAGCATTCAAATAAGATCTTCCAATTAAAAAAAAAAAAAAAATTAAAAAATCTAGTATTTTGTGTAAACCCTGTATATGAATAAAAGGCCAGATCCTAGAGGGGATTCAGGAGGTCCTATAAGGAAATTATACAAGATGTGCCTTTTAGGTGCCTTATGTCTAGAGAGGTAGGAGGACTAAATTTGGTTTCTATATTGGCTGTTCTGGGCTTCCAATTCCTGATTTCATCTGACTCCAAATTTCTTGTCATGAAGGAGGCACTGTACTCAGAGGAGAAGAGGAGAATCATAGATTTGTTTAGGTTAGAAAATATCTCAGAGACCAAGTCTGACAGTAAACCAAACTCTGCCAAGTCCATTACTAAACCATGTCCCTAAATGTCACATCTACAAGTCTTTTAAATACCTCCAGTTTAAACCTCCCTGGCACAACTTGAGGCCGTTTCCTCTCATCCTATCACTTCTTACTTGTGAGAAGAGACCGTCTTACACCTCGCTGTGACTTCCTTCAGGGACTTGGAGAGGATGATAAGGTTGGATTCCTTTACTGACAAGGCAGGCTGTTGAAAATTTTGTCCCCATGGGTAAAGCTGCTTCCTGTCCAGGCAGCTCCCAGCCTGTTCTGTAACAGAGGGATTTTTCACTGGAGATCCAAAATTGTAATCCATTATTGAACAATGTTAATGTTCTGCCAGTCCATTCCTTCAGGCTGCCAGCATCCACTGGTCACGCTGACACATCAGCCCTATCCTCCAGAGATTTACTGAAACATTGACACTTCTTCGTCTTAGCTGCATGCACAGAATTTGCTGCATATTATGCACAAACATATTGATTGTACAGCTCATTAATAAAGATACTGTTTTCCTCAGTGTTAACTCTGAAGGAAATGTGGCTGACAGCTGGACTTTATGCACTTTGAACCAGGTGTTCCAGCTATTCGTTACTAAACATGAGGTTCACCTACCTGAATCAAATCTCATCAGTTAGGTTATAGTCTGTGCTCATAGACAGCAAACTTGGTTCAAAATAAAGTTGATAAAGAGGTGGCTGAAAGTAAGTTCCAAGAAAGTAATTATTGGCAAACTGACAGGAAGGACAGATTCCACATTAGATCTCTTCTTAGGAGTCATCTGAGACCCACTTGTTTTCCAAATATTTGTTATTTGAATAGAAGGAAACTTGCATAAAACTAAGGATGGCACCAAACTCAAATGAGCTTATAAGTATGCTGGGCCAAAATTCAAAATTATAATAAAAATTGCCAAAGGTTCTCACACAGTGTGGGAATGTAAGATAAACTCATTTGGCCCTGAGTTATGAAAAGCATGCCCACAGTCGGAGATATGACAGAGCTTCAAGACTCAAAGCTCTCTAGAGAGAGAAAAAATCAGTTTTGGAAGGCCCTTGTCTAGGAACTGAGTATAGTCTGGTGGAGTTGGTGTGTACTGTGTTGAGACAGAGATCTATGGCACACGGCACTTGGCATGAAACAAATTTTATTGTCATAAGTGTGGTATTGCATGAAGATACACTTTGTGAATGTGTGTGTGCATGTGTCTCTTTTGCTGTCTGTAAACTTAGCATGTTCTCCCTAGGTGTTACTACAAATAAAGCCCTTATAGGAACACTGGAATTTTCAATTCGAACTTGAAAAAAGCTCTGCAAATTCCATTCCATTATATGTCTCCACATGTTATAAATGTTTTCCTTTCCTTGTACAGTCTATGATAGCTCCAAATCCTGTTATTTGGAGGAATAATACTTCCTGTGTCTTCTTCTGCTTTTCTTACATGGAAATAATAGGTGGGTGTGAGTTCTGTAAGGAGATAAAGCAAGATTTAGCTCTGTTTGGGTACAATCAGAGAACATATCAAGGGTATCACTGGACAGGAAGACATGTCACAAGATCATGACAGTTGAAAATCAAGAAGCAAGTGATTTTATCCTTCTCCTTTTTGATTATATATATATATATATAAACACACACACACATTTTTTCATACATTTAAGTTACAAACAATGACTTAAATTATAACAAAGAATCTTAGAATCATATCATTCTTTTCCAGCTGGAAAAGACATAAGAAAAAAGGTCTTGAAACTGCCAAGAGCCAGGAGTCAACTTTTTACCCAGATACTGCTATTACAAGATCCGTTTTGCTTTGTTGCAGCCTTGACATGAGGGCACATGAAGACAAGACTGAGAGCAGCCCTGAGGAGAAGAACCTGGGGATGTTGGTTGACAAGAAGCTCAATATGAACCGGCAGCATGCACTCACAGCCTAGAAGGCCAGCCCTGGGCTGCATCCAAAGCAGTGTGGGCAGCAGATCAATGGAAGTGCTTCTCCCCCTCTACTCTGCTCTTGTGAGTCTCCACCAGCAGTGCTGCATCCAGCTCTGGGGTCCCCAATGCAGGAAGGACATGGAGCTGTTGGAGTGAGTCCACAGGAGGACAGCTGGAGCTCCTCTCCTATGCAAACAGGCTGAGAGAGTTGGGGCTGTTCAGCCTGGAGCAGAGAAGGCTCCAGGGTGACCTTATGGCACCTTCCAGTACCTAAAGGGGGGCTATGGGAGAGCTGAAAAAGTATTTTTGCAAAGGCTGTAGTGACAGGAAAAGGGGTACTGGCTTTAAACTGATAAAGGTTTAAATTAGATATTGGGAAGATATCTGCTATGAGAGTTGTTGAGACACTGGAACAGTTTTGCCAGAGATATTGTGGATGCCCCATCCCNTTTTGATTATATATATATATATATAAACACACACACACATTTTTTCATACATTTAAGTTACAAACAATGACTTAAATTATAACAAAGAATCTTAGAATCATATCATTCTTTTCCAGCTGGAAAAGACATAAGAAAAAAGGTCTTGAAACTGCCAAGAGCCAGGAGTCAACTTTTTACCCAGATACTGCTATTACAAGATCCGTTTTGCTTTGTTGCAGCATTGACATGAGGGCACATGAAGACAAGACTGAGAGCAGCCCTGAGGAGAAGAACCTGGGGATGTTGGTTGACAAGAAGCTCAATATGAACCGGCAGCATGCACTCACAGCCTAGAAGGCCAGCCCTGGGCTGCATCCAAAGCAGTGTGGGCAGCAGATCAATGGAAGTGCTTCTCCCCCTCTACTCTGCTCTTGTGAGTCTCCACCAGCAGTGCTGCATCCAGCTCTGGGGTCCCCAATGCAGGAAGGACATGGAGCTGTTGGAGTGAGTCCACAGGAGGACAGCTGGAGCTCCTCTCCTATGCAAACAGGCTGAGAGAGTTGGGGCTGTTCAGCCTGGAGCAGAGAAGGCTCCAGGGTGACCTTATGGCACCTTCCAGTACCTAAAGGGGGGCTATGGGAGAGCTGAAAAGGTATTTTTGCAAAGGCTGTAGTGACAGGAAAAGGGGTACTGGCTTTAAACTGATAAAGGTTTAAATTAGATATTGGGAAGATATCTGCTATGAGAGTTGTTGAGACACTGGAACAGTTTTGCCAGAGATATTGTGGATGCCCCATCCCTGGAAATGTTCATGTCCGGGTTGGATAGAGTATTTGTGCTCCCTTGTCCTAGTGGAAGGCATCCCTACCCATGACAGGGGGGTTTGGAATTAGTTGATCTTCCACACCAAACCATCGTGTGATTCTAAGATACCACCTTTCCAATACCATAGGGTAAATCTTTGTAATCATTCAGCTTTCAGTTAATGATATTTCTAGCTATGGATGAGCTGTGATAGCTCCCTAACACATGATGAAGCCATGAACTCATTTCCCCACAGGATTTCAAACTGCCAACAAGTTGTAGAAAAAGTGCTTACTTAGTTTAAGCATTGAATGTTGTCCTATATATAGAAGACAAAAGACATGCTGCTGCTTTCATAAATGCTCTTCTGAATTATAAATGGTTACTTAATAGATATGAGAATGTCTCTCACCTTTACTGAGATTAGTTGGTCTTGAAGAGGCTGCTTCATTATCAGAAACAAGTGGGAACCACCACAGGAAATCTTTCCCATACCTTGTCGGGGTCAAGTGAGTAGCTCTGAGAACTCATTATGGCTTCTAATAAAAGCACAGTTCCTTGTTTCTAATTGCAGAACCTAGTTCAGAAAATTCCTAATTTAAACACATGTAAACACATAGAGGGATATAAAAGTTGCAGGTTATGACCCAAGAGCACTTGCACTTGGAAGGGGTCATTCAGACACATAGAAGTTTCTGATTTCAGTCTGATCATTGACCTCCATAGAGGAGGAGAGTCAAAACTTTATGCAAAAAATGTAAAATGAAAACTTTTGTAGGCAAGATGCTTGTGGTTTTAGAAGTTTTTGGGGTTTTTTCCCCTGGTTACAAAGTAAGAGTCAGTGATATACTACCATTTAAAACATGTAGTCAAGTGCGAATGTGAAGAGGTGAGCAATCAGGTCCTGCACAGATAAAGACTTGGAAGTCATGAGTGTTTTTGCTGTAGATTGTACAAGACATGGCTGAAAATAACTGCTGAAGTATAGCTTGGTTCTGAAGAGCTGACAGGAATCCTTGTTTCATAGATATGTTCATTCCATATGTTTAGTTCTTTTCAAGACAAAAAAAACCCAAACCAAAAAAACTCCAACAGTTTGGATACTTTTAGAACTCCTGAGCAGGTAACATGTAAACAAATAGCTGTTTAATAATTTTCATAGTTATGCTTCATAGATCTACTTCAGCTCAGCTGGATCATTGCAACTTTTTGCAGTGCAAATCAGAATAACTACTGATCAACAATTTATTCTCAAAAATTGAAGCCAGCATGTGTTCAGTAATTCAGTCTCGGTGCCCGTGAAAAATACTCCTTTTGTTCATTAACAGTGTGATGCAAGACAACTTGTTCCCCTCATTTGACTCTCACCTCCTACCCAGTCAGAAATAGTCATACTTCTACTGTGCTGTGCCTAGTGTACAACAAGCCATGTACTAATGTGTTTGAGGTACCTATTGAACACGCTTGATGCTTCAAATTGTTTTACAGTATAAGAGTCATAACTTCTTAACATCATTAGTAATGGTAGCAAATTCACAGCTCTGTGATTGACATAAACAGCACACATTATGTTCTGAAGCATTATGATTAGAATGAAACCTCTTTCCCAGTCATACAGAGCACTGTGCACTCATGCTCATCATGTTGTGAGGGATACAACTCAAACCTGTCATCCTGCAACTATGAAACAATATCTTCACTTTGAGCTTACTTGTGATTTTTCATAGGCTTCACCAGCACCTGAAGGGAAATGTATACTATGAAATAAGAATTGAATAACGTTAACCAAAAAGTTTATTAGATACAATGAAATAGGCAAGCCAACAAATAAAAACAACTTGAAACTTTACTGCTTTCAAATCCTTATCACTTGTCATTCAAATTGAAGTTTTTTTACTTTCAGTATCAGAATAAAATGGAATTGAATGAACATTTCTACTTAATTGTGTGCAGCAAAATAGGATTGACAATAGAGAACTATTTTCCATCTCTCATGTGGATATGGTCATTATTTATTGGAGAGTGTTTTGTAACACAGCGACCATCTGTCAGTAAGAACTGAAAACACTCAGTCATTCTGGCTGTTACTGTTAAAATGCCACAATCACTGACTGCTGTGAGGGATTAATATTTTTGGGGTTTTTTTTGTTTGTTTTTGTTTTTTTTTTTGTTTTTGGGCTTTTTTTTAACTAGGAATAATTACATATTAGAACATCAAACTCACTCTCGTTGGAGTTGGTATAAATCCTAAACTGCTCTGCTGGAATCCAGATACCATTGCTAGATTTATACAAAGGTAGCAGAAGTCAAGAATTGACCCAGACCTTTAATAGGAGGACATCAGGAAAGGAGATCCTTTTCAATTTTTAATTTTTTTTAAAATATCTGTGACAAAAAAGAAAATGTATAATTATTTTGCATGATAAAAATAACTGATGATTTCTTCCCATGTTGAAGGGATAGCTCAGAATTATGGTCTAGTATTCTGCAGAAAGGTACATACAGTTGTTTGAGAGGTTCTGTAAACAGTTGTTCACTAAGCTGTTGGTTTGAATGTTGCATCACATTTCTTTTTGCACTTAGATTGGACAATCAATGCTCAAATGAACCAGCAGCTGCAGTCAGAAACACAGAATTAAAACTGGGTGTAATTCTGTACAAACCACGATAATTAAATCCTCTAGGGGAAGTCTGGAATGAGATTTGTTCAAATGCAGCCATGTGATTACAAGTGCATCATTAACAAATTTTTAATATATATAAAGGGAAGCAGTTCGCTCAGGGTAGCAAAATGAGTGAGAAATATGGCCTATACATTGAAGGTCACATGCAACACAGGGGTGAAAATATTTCTTAATTGAAACATCCCCTCTCCATATAATTTATTATGACCATGGGTTATAATTACTTAGCCTATTAAATTGCTTGACTAGTTAATGATTTAGTTAGTGCATATCAGACATTTCAACTGAAGGAGGAACAGGAAGGCAAAAGGAGGGAGGGGTGGGGGAACTGAAATCTTGAAAGCAATTGAGTATCTCCAATAAGTCTTTGGAAACTGAAAAATCCTTTTTGTTTTTGGGCTACTGAGGAGCTGAGATGTTTAGCATTTCCCACAGAAGGATCTGATATGCAAGAGAGCTGGTCCTTAAGGCTGTTACCTCATAAATCCTCATTCCCTTATTGAATCCCATCTCTCATTTCCTATTTCTCTTTGGTGACATGTTGAAAAATGCTACATGGCACCCAGACTTTGGAAACAGGTAAGTTGTGTCCAAGTCTAATGCTCCACACTGTTTCCAAAGCCCCTGTCACCCCATCACAAGGTGGTCAGACATAGCAACAGGCTGCCCAGGGGAGTGGTAGTGTCACCATCCCTGGGAGTGTTCAAGAAACAGGAGCACATGGCACATGGAACTCAGTGCTGTCATTTAGTTGTTGTGTGTTTGGTGAAAGGTTGGACTCTGGTGTTGTAGGAATTTTCCAACCTTGACAAGTCTATGATTCTATGTGTGAGACTGTAAGCAAGGCATGAGCATAGAAGGAACAGGAAAAGGGAGTATCCTAGCACACAGCCTGGCAGGAAGGGCACAATCCTGCATGTTCCTTCTCTCCTTCCTTACATGCCCAGTATGGAGTGAGAAGAGAAGGAGAGAGAGAAAAATGAAGCTGTGTCATGTGGCCTGACAAAATTGTGGTCATTATAACGGCATTTGCCTGTACTCACAGGTAGCTAGGTGAGAGTTGTTAGATGAAATGTCACAAGCACTTTGAAACTTGCTAGGTCCAGATATTCACAGATGCAGAAGCAATGGTCTACAGAAAGCAACGGGACCTGCCCACTCCTGTGTCCTTGTCTGGAGAAAGCATGACAGCCACTCTTCCACAAGGCCACCAGGTGTCATTTTGCAGCTGCATGCAACTACCTGTCCTTAAAGTATAAAACTTTTACTGGTTTGACTGCATGCAACCTTATGACACACCAGCATTTCATGGGCTGGAGTGTAGACCTGGAGAGATTATTTAACCAGTTTGTAACATGAATATATCCTTTGCTTAACTTTTTTCCCCACTTTATGAGATTATCATAGACTGAATTTAATTTATCCAAACCTGTATATCACTCACAGTTTTTTGTCACCCATTCATCTAAACAAGTTATGTCCTGGCAATCAAGCTCCACAGTCAGTCATTTTTGGAAGCATGTGACTGGTCCTCTAAGTCACAAGACATAGCTCCAGTTTCCTACTCAGATGACATAGGCCTTATAAACACAAGCTTGATTAAGTTACTAGGGTTTGAGTCACAGGCTGAAAAAAAGTAGGAGTGTGATAAGAAGGGCAATCCCACAAGCAGGTTTATTAGCCAGTTGCCCTCAAGTGCAATTTTCACCTTAAATATGGTAACAGTTCAGGGAGTCCTAAGCAGTAGATTTCCAAGGGCTTGTGATCCCAAGTACTGAGAAGAATTGTGCAAAGGATTTGTTAACACACCAGCAAATTTACTGTTATGGGAATAACAGTAAATAAGCCCCAAAGGGTTTCCAAAGAAATAATGTTGTATCTTTCCATTTACATGAACATTGCTTTCAGCTTCCTATGTGACCAAAAACGGCTAAAATAATATACAGGGCATGGTATTTACTGTGCTTTTGTTACATTGTACATAATCTGACACCAGTGGGGCTGATGAGCTGTCTTAGGTTAAGATGTGACACAGTATGACATTTAGCTTTTGTGATATGATGAGGTAATGTGACATGACATGAGCATATGCCATGAACCAAAGGTCAGAATAGATTCAAATAGATACACCTGCTTTCAGCCTGACCAGTCACTGCCAATTTGTAAAAAGTCTTCCAGACCATGCACACATTTCTGACAACAATTGATGGTCATGACATAGATATATTAATTCACTAGCAGAAAAGCTTACCACCTACTTTCTATCTAATGGAAATTGATTAGAAAATATTTCTTCCCCTCCTTCACTTACTTGCATATTTAATTTTGGGCAGCTGCCTGTACCAGATTCAGGAAGATCATGCCTACACTGAAAGGCAGAATATCCCTCTTTCGATATCCACTACTGGCTTGCACAGGAACAATGAATATATTGTCTCTACTCATATGGCCTGAAGGATCACTTATTCTATGCTGCATGTCCTTGATGGTACCCTACTTCACCCAGTCCTGAACCCTCCATTCATTTAGGGGTTATGTTGAAACTTGCTGTCACTGTCTTCTTGTATGTCTTAATATGCTTTGGCTGAAGACCACAGCCTGAGGAGGAAAGGCAGATGGTATGTGACTAGATTCAGTTCCAGGGATGCAGAAGCTGGCAGGCATTTTCACATCCTACAACTTCAGCAGAGCCAAAGGGACTTACCAAAACTGGGACTTGCACAGAACACACAGACACCCAAGGCTAAAGCTGTGATCCTGCTCAGCTGTTCAAATTTTACTAAATTCCATTTCAATATTTCAGTTTAAAGTTTTCCAAATACATTGAGTAACACCTCAGTTCATGCACAGCCCTGCTCAAGTCTTGGCAGATGGAAATAAGACAGTCTATTCTGCAGCAGTGACAGAGAATTATAGAATATGGCTGGACCTTGTCATATGTGTCCCATGTAAGCTCAGAGCTTACATATTGTGAAGACCTTTCACAATATTGCAAAAAAACAGGATGTTGGAGGTCAGCAAGACAAATTATTCTTTCATGTACTGAGCCAGGGAAAACAAGATCTACTCTCTGCAGATCTTCATTGGCAGGTCATAGAATCATGGAACCATAGAATCATAGGATATGACTAATTGGAAGGCTCCTACAAAGATCATCCAAGTCAACTGCTGGACCTTCACAGGACAATACCAGGTATAACACCATGTGCCTGAAAGCATTTTCCAAGCATTTCTTGAACTCTATCAGGCTTGGTTCTGTGACCATGTCCCTGGAGAGCCTGTTCCAGTGCCCAAATATCCTCTGGGTGAAACACCTTTTGCTGAAATCTAACCTAAACCTCCCCTAACTCTACTTCATGCCACCTTCTCAAATCCTCACTGGTCTTGAGAGTGAAGAGATTGGTACCTGTCCTCCACTTTCTTCATGAGGGTATTGATGAAGTTTCCCCTACAATGAGGTTTCTACTCCATCTCCTGCAGGCTGAACAAACCAAGTGATCTCAGGCCAAAACTGCCCACAATATTCAGGGTAAGGTCTCCCCAGAGCAGTGCAGGGCCTTCTGTTACACACCACCAGTAGGTTATACACTGCTACAAACTCCAGTTCCCTTTTCTATATAGTTCCACCATTCAAATAAGTAACACTGTCGTTCTGGTGCCCAATTGTTGTTGTTGTTGTTGTTGTTGTTGTTGTTGTTGTTGTTGTTGTTGTTGTTGTTGTTGTTGTTGTAATGAAGGTGATTTCCTCACGCTTTCCCTTGTGACTACACAGACTAATTGCTTATATTCACCTTCATATGCATATTTTATCATGGTAAAGCCTTATTTAACTGAGAGGATGGAGAATGAAAAAATAAATAAACCCAAGATAGGAGATATTTCAGGAATGTGTCTTGCAAGAAATGCTCATGGATTTGCATGTGATATCACAGTGTCCAAAGCTACTGAGTTTATGAACTGCAACATTTTGAAGCCAGATCTCTCAGTGTAATACCACTGACACCAACAGATGCCCTTGTCGATTTGGATATTAAGCTGTGATTTCTCTTACTTTAGTTTAACTATCTAACAGGGAGATGAACACTTGAACTTTTTTACACTGACTGAGAAGCAAGCACATTTAAAGGACAGTTTATTTCACCTTCTTGGATATGTGTCTTAGACTTCCAATATTTTCTGTTCACAAGAGAATCAAATTGGACAATAAGCTTAGATTTTCCTCAACTTTTAGCTTTTGGATGTGAGAACAGATTAACCTCAGCCTAGTAAATTAATAGAAATAATTTGTGAGCACATACTTCACAGCTGAAAAGAAACTAAAGAGTAGCATTCTCAGAAGTCTCTCTGCTAAATATTATTGAGATTTGTACTACTGCACATCCTAAACTTACCAATTTTCTGATATTTACTTTTGATACTGACATCAGCCTAATTTTGCCTAGAAAGTCAAGGAATCTTCAAGACTAGTAATGTAAGAAGTCAAAGGTAGAACAGATGTTTTCATTATGCTAGGCAATGGTTGTCTGTCATTAGTTGTTTTTAATTAACTTGCATATGAAATTTAAAGTCCTAAAAGGTCTGGACACTGTTTATTGTTTACTTTTTTACCCATTTGTCTGATCCAGGTTTGTATACAGACCTTTTTCTTGATGTGAAAGTTTTACAGTAGTCAGAGCAATTTAAACACCTGGAAATGTTCAGTAGCAAAGTAGCAGTTAGACTATTAAATAAAAATGCCTCTTCATATTTGATGTTAGGTTCTAGCTTCAAGAATTTTAACTGAAATATTGGTTAGGACTTAGCTGTGGTCTGAATTTATATCCCAGTCTGTTGAGAATAAATATTTTTCTCACTGTCTCTGCTCCCTTAACCCTGCTCTGACATATTGCTAAATCTGAAAGAGGCTTTAAGCTGCCATTTTTGTATTCATTGCTACTAATTATCCTTTCAGTTCTTTGATTGTGCTTTTGTTACTTTAGTTCTCAAAACTGAAACTGATTATACCAGCTTCTTGGTTTTATTTTTATTTTGTTCTGACATAAATGACAAATGTGGTGTAATGTGAATTCTCAGAGGAAAAAGCACAATATAAAGAAAACTGATTATGAGAATGTTTTAAATAAATGTACTGTTCTCAGGATCAAATATCAGAGAGAGGATTAAAAATTTGTTTTGTTTTTCTCTCTATAATCAATTCAAAGTTAATTGGATTCAGTATGTGTCCTTTTTTCTATTGATTTTTATGTTATTGTTCCTGTTTGAGTTCTGGTTTTCTAGCATGTCCCAGGCTTTTTGGAATTTTTTTTTTCTTGCCATTTAGCTGCTTCTAAATTAACACACAAAATATTTTATCTTACTTTATAAACACAATGAATTCTGCAGAGCACCAGAATAGTTACTGGACAGGCAGTATCCCCCTTTCCTTTAGAAGAACCATCTAGGGTCAAACAAGGTTATGTGGTGAATTGATATGCGTGAACTGTACGGATGAAGGTCACTTTGGCCACAAAACCATTGCAGAAGAGTCTCTAATGACATTCCATTTGCATGCAAAAGAAATAAACACCTTGCAAGTTGAGGTTTCCCTTGACTAAACAGATCTTTAAGCTCTCAAAACCAGAGTCTTCAGTAAAGCAGAGTGATGTGCAGATTCAAGATTGCATACTCATTCTTCATGTGTCTGGACATCTGAGCCATGGTCTCCTGTACAGATTGTGCATGCTCTGAAATATCTAAAGAGCTATATTGAGTGCTCAGGCATAAAATGTATTGGTGTTCTGCTGTCTTGACCACTTGCTGCCCACCTGCCAGCTGCCTTCTGCGGGTTCACTTGCTCCCATGTCCAGTGGTTTAGAATTTACATTCCAGTCACAGGGAGGACCAGGAGCAAGAGAACAAGAGGAAACATAGCAAGGATATCCCCTCTCCTGTTATGCAAACCCTGATTCCTCTGATATTCCTGTGACAGCTTCTGAGGGCTGGGGTCTGCACATTATTAGAATACTTAATATAATCCTAAATGAAACTCCAGGAGAGTGAGCTGGTCTCCCTTATTTCCTTGACAATTCTCTAGATTAACACTTGCTGCAGCTGCTATTCTAAAAGTAACTTTCTGATGAGGTCACTGTGCAGGGGTGACACTTTGTCTTTATATGCTGGAAGGTACCCCAGCAAAATCTTGGAAGATACCATGGTAAAAATATATTTAAAATGTATTTTGAGTACATTATTTCACTTAAAATAAAAATAAAGCGCCTCCAAAACAAACGGAAAATACATACACTTCATTACCTTATTTTCTTTCCTGTCAGACACCCTGAACAGTGGCAGAAAGTTAAAAAAAGGCAATGAGCCTTATTGCACAATGCCATGCACAAGGCTAAATCTTGTATCATCAGTTCACAAATCTTGATGACTGGATGTTTGGTTTATGAGGAAGTGAGGTTCCTTCAATATCTTCCAAGAATGCCTGGCTTTTTGAGGTTGATCTTCTCAACGGGCACCTTCACCAGCAAGTTTTGGAAAGCATCAGAGGCAGGGAGTCCTTTTTCTGCTGCACTGGCAAGGGCCTGCACATCATCTCTCTAGTTCCTGACACTCTGAGACAGACCTCATAGGGTGTTAGATCCCCACATCAGCTGCTATTTTCAAAACTGCCCTGTAGTACCAGGCATCTGAATCATTTCAGCAGCAATGCTAAACTCAAATTCTGGTCATGGACCAGCTTTTGCAAAGAAACCTGAAGCATGATCCCAAAGAGAAACTGCATCAGAGAGTTTGGATCCAATTGCCTTCAAGCAATTTTTTCATCCAAGCAGAAAAGAACGTGCTTCCAACAGAACAATCTTAAAGGGAGCACAGAAATACTGTTTTATCACATAAATAACGAGTAGGACTCTCAAGGTGATTTCACACCAAGTGAAAATGAAATATTAATAAGAAAAAATTGATTGCTTTCATAAATCAGAAGTTTTGCATTTGTAGTACTTTCTGCTATGAACAAAAATAAGCATCTTCAGCTTCTAAATCAAAATATAGAATTATTTTAGAGCCAGTTAGACAAACATAGGCAATTTTTTCTTGGCTTTTAAATCTAGAATGGTGATGACAGGTCAGAGGGCGAGGGGTTAGGTTATTCCAAACACCACCTCCAATAAGCTGTAAACATAACTGCATAAATTTTGGTGCCTTAGATGTTCTGCTGGTGGGCTATACAATTTGATTCTATCCATATCAAAATCTGTCCATGGCAAACAACTTCTGTTAAATGGTGTGGGAAGACTTATCTTGTACCATCTGTCCCATGCTGAACAAACCACACAGACTTCAGAGAACAGGAGCTGCTGATTGCTCCCTTTCTACATCAGAGAGAAATGGAAATCAAAAGTTTGCATCTTTCCTGCCATCCTATTGCTAATTTATGGTGAGACAGCATCTGCCCTTCGAAGTGTTACTGTGTGTTGTAACAGGAACATTGCATGGCAAACTGAAAGGTGCTATGTGGATTACTGAATGCATATCCCCTGAAATGTAATGTTACTTCAATGATTAACAGGTACTATTGTCTTAATCTGCAGATTCCTCTTGTAATCTGGAGAACGAGAGAAGCAATCCTTTAGTTTGGGGTAGAAATAAATTTATCAGATATTACCATGCATCTATAATTTGTCAATGCCTTTTAACCTATCCTCATTGTCTCTAGTTTGAAGTAATTTTGCTTTAGCTTTAATACATCCTCTAAACTTGCACTGGCTGCCATTCACGGAGAGCATACATATCCTAAGTTTTTCTGTCTTGAGATGCATTGATTTTTTTTTTTTTTTCCTAACCATGGAGTGAGGGGCATTGACTGGTAAAATCTTTCTTCTCCAGAAAAAAAAAGTTCTGCCAAGAAATGTGATCTTGACATTGCCCAAGCCCATAAATACAAAAATGCTCTAAGCAGCATAAAGCAGTAGCACTGCAGGTAGATGCAGATCTGTCTATCTTCCTCCCTTCCCTCAACCTCCTCCTTCCACCCTGTGCACCCAACCAGTGCAAACTGGTAGGGCTGAGTGGTGAAAAGCATCAGGAAACAGGCTTAGGATCTTATAAAAGCTAGTCTAAAATGTGATCAATTCCCTGGTCTACCTTTTCAAGACACCACGCAGATGGTTGTTTTAGCCAGAGCCAGCATGGTGCAAAGAGCAGGAAAAGATGGGAAAGCAAAGAAGGTATAGAAAAGAGGAAGTTGCAACTTGCAGGAGCATTGCCTCCTCATTGGGGTGCTGGGAAAACCACAAATTAAAAAACATGATCTTGGAAAATGTAGCTAGACTCCATCCAGATTAAGGCAATTCAAGAGACACTCGGGGTCCCATTTAGTGACAGAATGGCAGATTTTCAGGAAGTGGAAATCCCTTGATTTAAAAATAACAAAAAACTAAATTGCTATTTTCTGCCTGGCTTCTTTGACCTGTCTCTTTGCAATATTTGGCCCACTCTTCTCTGAGTCCTAGATCAATCTCATGGAAGACAAAATATCATTGAATAGTCCAGTGAGACAGATGATAAAATGAAAGGACATTTACTGGAAGGTGTAATGTTTATTTCTGTACAAATAAGATGGAAAATAATGAAGCGTATAGATATTTTACGTATTGACATGTATTGATAACCGTTGCAACTCAAGAGGGAAGTAAATTTAAGATCTTGCTTTCATGTAACACATTATTGACTGCTCAGGTCTGTTCTGCTTCCAACAGATAGAGACAGAAACCAGGGTTAATATAATCATTTGATCCAGAGTAGCAGTTCCAGTAATCTTCCTGGGCAAAAAGCAAATCCCTTTTAAAGTGACTGCAAAAGCCCCAAAGTCAGAAAGATCTAAGAAGGAGTAAATAAAGTAGACGAGGGCAGCCAACTCACATAGTTTCCATGTCATATTCTCACAGTCTAACATTCTGTTCTCTCCAAGGAGGAAATAACAATATAATGTACAGCCCTGCCACTACTGCTATTAATATCTTGGAATGCATCCAGAAGCACATGGCTGCAGGAGAATACGCTGTTCCTGGTAATCACATAAATGTTTAGATGTTTTTCTTTACGAGACTGAGTCTGGATCTCTTTTGTATGCTGCACTGCAGAAGTCCTTATTTTCCAGCTCCTCAAAAGCTGGGCCAGTCAAGCTTCCCTTTTTAAAGGCAAGTTGCTGCATAACAGAAGTACTACAAGTTCCAAAACAATGTATGAGCTATTTTAGCTATTTTAGTAAAAACAAAACAAACACAAAAAAAAACCCCAACCCTCCCCCC
>VWZN01002248.1:1451-28054 GCA_013396955.1 Regulus satrapa
CATTTTAACCTGAATTAAAATGCAGAAAAATCCAGTGATTGCAACACTGAACTATAATATTGATACTTAAAACTTCTAGCATTTTTCCTGCTAATGATATCACTACATTTGTTGCTTTTTTTATAAACCCCACTCTTAGAAGTAGACACATTTCTCTCCTGGGATGAAGAGGGCCTGCTGTACTGGGATCAGAGTGGGAATTACACTGAACCTTTCTAGAAATCAGGTCAATACCTAGGTGTGGATTTTTTTGTACTAACATTTGAAAGTATTTGTCTAATAGACTGGGACAAGAGCATGTGTGATGACAGTGGGAGAATCAAAGGATCCTTGGTGCCCTGCCATTTGTTTAATTCTTTGGAGACTGTCAGTGGTCCCTGTACTCCTCCTTGTTAAATGTTAGCCCAGTCTGCCATGCTCGTTCACAGATTGAGTTAAACCTGTTTATAGACATACAGTCTGAGAAGCAAATTTAGTGATAAGAATGTATCCCCTTGTCATCAGATTACTTTTTCTACTGCATTGGTAGGTGGGATTGGCCAGTTTAGTTTGTTTTCTCCATAATCTGGAAGTTGAAGGCTGCATAGGCAGGGAATATCTCCACTGAGAGCTGGCAGTCAGTGTGAAATTACTAAGGGAGATTTCCAGACCTGTTTTGAGCAACTCCAGGGATACCCCTCTAGACACTTTGGCTTCTTTCATTGAGGTTCACCAGTGGTCTTTCAAACTCAGTCACTATAGGTCTGAAAATCCCTATTATAGTCCTTTAATAAAATAAGCATTCAAAAACTACAATATAATACAATGTAATGCAATGCAAGACAATGCAATGTAATGCAATGATATAAAATAAAATAAAATAAAATAAAATAAAATAAAATAAAATAAAATAAAGTTATTAAAATTTCTTCACTTGGGAAAATATACAGATTATCAGAACTCTAAGGAGGTATTCATTCTTTGGAAATTAATTGTCTTATCTTGCTTCTTTTTCCAGTATGTCTAACCATGTGTAGGATTGGGGTCAGCAGGGAGAAGAGACATCATAGAGGTAACCTGGGGACCTGAGTGTTACTGAGGCAAGGCAATGTATGCAGACAGACTGGGAATCTGTCAGTAAATCCACTAACTAAGCACCTGTACTTGCCTAAATCCCAGCCAACAGGTCATATCTTCCACTTCCTCTTTCTTCCACAAGACCGCTTGTCAATGCTGAGAGCTGGGATTCAACTTTACATTCCACATCACTTGAAGTATAAAGTGCATGGCCCGGTTAGTTGATCTGCATACTCAGCAACATTGGGGCCATATTGAGGAAAGTGGAATTGAAGCCAATTCTTGATAGGATCAAAGCCAGGGGGGAGAAAATGGGTGCACTTAGGAAACTGGCTGAGTCACTCAAGGAGCCAGAAGAAATGTAACTGTGATTGTCATCACAGTTGTCAAAATGATGACCTCAAAGTAGTTAAAATGATGTAGCTGAGATTAAGGAATAGTTATAACAGGTTACAGCAAATGGAGGAGCACAATTAGCCCTAGTATTTTATAACACATGTAACTCAGGTCCTTTTGTAATTGGTTGTGAAAATCTAACTGTCTGTAATGGAGCAAAATATAAACAATACATACAAAGAATTGCATACTTGCAATTAGGAGAAAAGAATGAGGCTAAAATTTTTTTATTTTTTTTTCCTACGGAAAACTGTAGCAGTTACTAAGCCTAACCAGAACCTTGTAGAAATACCTGTGGATGATACCAAATACCAGTTGTTCTCATTTGGGGAAGCTGATTTTATGGCGAACATATAATCAAAGTGCTTATTTCTTCTGAAGGAAGGTACCAACAATGCACAGGTGACAGAACATAGAAAATGACATGAATAGTCTCAGGGCATCACGACAACTGAACTATGATGAGATTATAGTTTGCATTTTTCTGTTCTCTGTATCTCTTTGCTATACTTTGGGAAAAAGTACCAGTGTTTTGTTAATAAAGAAAACAGCATTTTTACCTTACAGACATCTTCCCAGAACACTTTAAAGGTAGTCTAAGTGTCAGTACTGATAAAATTGCAAAATAATATAAAATAATGAAACTGGTAAGGAGAGGAAATACAAAAATCTCTGGAAATTCTGCCTACAGATTTTCTTGTATCTATCTCTAGCTTGTAGTTTCAGCCTCTCAGAGAGTTCACCTGGAAAACATTGATGACTTTTTGGTCATGATATCTCACCATGTCCTGCAGATACTTAGAAAGTTTTCTGTCTTGTGCATTGGGTATTAATCCCTTCCTTCTGCATAGCAAAATTAACCTAAGTGTTTTGTGCAAGTTTTTTTGGTTTCTTCTGCTACTAATTCAGGTTCTGTGACTTTTCCCTGTAGCAGAAAGACAGAAGAGAGTGGCCAGACCTTTCCTTGGGTGCAGGTAAAGCCCTGATGCCAGCCAGGCCACAAGCAGGGCAGTGCCCACGGGTGGCTAAGCTGCAGAGCAGCCTTTTGGTGACTACCTGCTGGAGATCTGATTTAAACTGCCAGCAAGACAATATTATAGGAACAGCAGGGAAGGTCCTGAACTGTTCTTCCTCTGTGTTTGCTCAACAGCACAATGGGAAAATCCTCATTGTGTTTGCTTATGCACAGCCCAACCAGCTTTGCTGGCTTTGTTTCAGTTTAGATATTAGTGGTCTTTCAAAGGTACAAAACTGTACTGCCTGAGCTACACTGAGTAGAAAACAATCTTGTTTTAGGTTTCTAGCCTGGGCCTAGATTTTGTAAGTCTAGTGCATAGGCAGTAGCAATGGGATAAGTTAGGAGAAGTTTTAAAGATTATGAAGTGATATTTCTGTGGAGATCCTGAGAATGGCACAAGCACTTTGTGACCTCTCTGTTTCAGAGTATACAGAAGCTTTGCATTGATGCTCTATAATGGGATTTTCTAAGATGTCTCTCCCATAAACTTTGCTAAAAACATGATCATGGAAAGGCAGTGGTGGGGAACAGCATGACTTTGTTGTTTACTTTCACACAATGGTTGGGACCTGCCTAGGATTCTTGCCCACTTGCATGTGGTGACCAGAGCATTGCTTTCCCATTTTCTTCTGTTCTCATCCTCCCACAAAGGATGCAATCCTCCACAGTAGAAGCTCATAATGATTCTGTCCCTGTACCCCTCCTGTGATACAGAAATCACAACAATCCTACCATTTAACCCACACATTTCATTCATATTAGTAGGAAGGCTCTCGACTTGGGCTTTAGAGCAGCCGTTAGAAAATGTATTGGAAAAATTTTTTAAAAGTCCCACTAAAAAAAGACATCACAGCTTATGGCTTTGAAACTCAGCTTGGCACATCCACTACTTAATTGATTTATTTTACCATTCTCTCTACACAGAGAACCAGCACCCACTCAAGCCCACCTCTGATTTTTGTTTTTCTCCAATTGCCTTGATGCTGCCTTTAAATATCCAGGAATTTGTGACCATTTCTAGCCTGACTTCTGGCTGAGCAAATGAATGTGAGTGCACTTTCTAGCTTGCAGCTGTTTGTAGCAGTGCTAGTGTGTGCTCTAAGAAACAAAGCAGACAAAGAATTGGCTTGTCTGCATGCTGCTGTCTTCTTGTGTCCAGATTTGGGCAGGAGGCTTTGGGTGGAAGGCTTTCTGTGCTTTTGGCTCTCATCTTCCCTTTGTGCAAGGACTCTTCTCATTTTGACTGTAAAATTTGTCATACTTGTTAAGTGCTTGTGCCAAGCTGATGTGTTAGTGACTGGGGAGCTTACAATCTTGAACCCTGGCTTTCATTAAAGGATTTGAATGGATTGCTGGCTGCTTACAGCCTCAAAACTGCAGAGAATAGGTATGAAGAGTTCACTGGGCTGTATTTGCTGCTTGCTCCTATTCCTCTCAAAATTTCAGATCAAAATTTAAAATTATTTCTTATGGTGTAGGCAGTGGATTTTATATTTTTGGATTAATTTATCTTCCCCATGTTTTAATTGCTGTTTATACTTTGGAGGAAAGAAGCAACTCATTCCTGTAATGTCTAAAATATCTTTTAGGAAGGCTTTTTGTGATCTCTTCCTGTTCTGCTCTTTAGCTATAGATGTCAAACCCTATCCCCATCCCACCCTATTGCAACTAATTATTTCTTCTTTTAACTGTGGCGTGTAAAAACTCCTCTCTTTTCTTTCCTTTGGTCAGGGTAGTGTGAAATTATGTCACATTAAGAGGGTATCAAAGTGCATAGGTGGGGCACAAGGGAAGCCAACCTGTTGTAAGGTAGTTAAAGGCTTACAACAAAAGGTCCAAGTGGGGCTGTAGTCACACCCTATCAATTGAAGGAGTTACCTGCCAGCTCACAGGAGCTGGTGGTAGAAATGAACCTGTGGACCATCTTTCTAGAAAACACAGTGTTATAAGAATGTGCATTTAACTGAGTCCCCAAATGGGTGAAATTATCAAAACAGCTGAAAAGGTTTATATTAATCTTTGATGTACTGTCTTATTGCAACATGTGGAATATGTAAAAGTTTCCTTAAGAAAGGATGTTCTTTGATGTTTGATCTTTGTATGCTTTCAAGCCTAATCAACCAGAAGGGAGATTTAATCTCTGAAACAGACAACTGCTAACAAGCAAATTCTAAATGATGCCCATGTATCAGAAAAATAAATTCTTGTTTAAGTTTAGGGCTTGACATGCTTCAATGATCTCAGATCTAGGGGGAGGTTTAACAAGGCTTGAGAAGAAAGGATGTTCACTGATATTGGACACAAAGAATGCAGAATTTATGTGACATCTGGTAGAACTCCCAAGATAAGGAAGAAACTAATAAAGCCAGCTCAGCAACTGTGCTGAAATCAGCTCTGACTGGGTAAAAGGTAATTCCTGTAGGGAATCTGTGACCACTGGCTCACAGACCACCAACCCAAGAAACCCACTGACTCATGAGCATTTAGACTAATTAGCATGGGAAGTGAGAGAATAAATAATCAGTAGATGGGACAGGAATTAATAAGAACAATTAAACAAATATGTAACATTGTGGCAAATGACCATTAATTCCTTTGCTTGCTAAAATGTATAAATAGTAAAAAGCTTTAATAGTTGGGATGCTTGATTTGTGGAATTCCACCAGGCATCCAGGCTCAAGCAACCTTGAAATAAACAATCAATGCCTCTCTAGAGAGTGTAATTAGTATCTTGTTGCACATCAGGTAATGAATCAATTTTTTTGCAGACAACAGTCTATTAGTAAATAGTCTGTCAACACTGAGTCACTGTACAGGACTGCATCTCTAGCACTGACTTTTTCTTCTCCTTTTTTTTTAAAGAAAAGAAAAAAAAGTTACATTAATGATTTTCAAAATATGGCACCAATTACATTACTGAAATTAAAATTTTAGGTAAAGTCTTACCACAGGTTGTAGTTTTAAGGATCAAAAGACTACTAACCCACACATTATTTCATGTCTGCTATAAGATGATTCCTTACTGATTAGGGGAATGAATAGGAACTGTTAATCACCCACTGAAGAATCATAGCATCTGCTAATAGCAGTTTTGATTTTTCTGAAAATTACCTGTGCAGGATCTTCATCAGTGTCCCTTTGCTAAGATGCTCCAGTGTCACACAGATTTTTTCATCCGCTTTTTCTAAGGTTACATGAGCACTTGCTAATTTTCACACCTTTTCAGTTCCCGTTGATGGTGAGGGAAGAGCTGGAGGTATGCTCCTGAGTATATGTTTAGATGGTGTGTCACAACTAATCACCCATCTTTAGATTAGCAGATCCTTTTTGTTGAGCCCTGTGCATGCTCACCTTTTCAGAAGGGAGAAGAGCATTGTGAGGAGCTTCTGCTGTTCTTGAGTGGTAGTGGTTTCATTCATTGCCTCAGCAGAACTTTGCAAGGTAAGGCAAGAGGCCAGAGGACAAGTTCTTGTACTGACAATGCTGTGGTTCCCAAGTAACCGTGATTAGCAGTGGTTAGGTCTTCAACGTGAGGACAGGGTGTTAAGACAAGTTTCTGGTAAGAAGTTTTTGTGGTCATTTTATGACTTTCAAAAGTGAGAGCTAATTATTGTACCTTTCCATGGTCACTGTGTCAATAGCACTTTGGTCATTTTTTTGCCATTTCACAGGGAGACTTCACTGAACTTTTAACTTTGCAGAGTCATGCCAGGTTTTGCTTTATTTTTTCCCCCCCCACAAAAAAAGCAATTAGAATATTTAAAAAATCAGTATTTTTCAAGGTTGTCTTTGAAGCCCAGGTTTAATAAAAAAAATATCCTTCCCAAACAGCCAGAAACAGGGCTTTTCATAAAGCCTGAAGTGGATACTTTGTAGCCCAGAAACTTCTGAGAAAGAAATGTGAAATGCAGTGTTTGAAAGTCAAAGTTTCCAGGCTAGTCTTAGGTCAGGCCCCTTGAGGTTAGGCATTAGACTACCAGCTTTAATTACATTGTTGTGTACATTTTTGCTACTTTAAATTTCAGATGTTAATAAACGGTCCAGTGTTTGATTTTTATTAATGGTCCCCTGGCTTCCAACTCTGGCTGCTCTACATCCCAGGAATTCTCTTGAGGCCTCCACCTTGATTGATGGGTCATTAAGCCCCCTGGATTTATCAGTGCTCCTTGGAAATTCTGCTGCCTAACCAACTGCTGTTGTCTAACACCTTGGAGTGTTATATACGGGTACTATTTGCCTGGATGAAAAAATATTATATTTACCGGACTTCTGAGAAAAATTCCAACCCAGGTTATGGTCCGGAGGAAGACTGACAGACAGCTACATCTTACCCTAAGCAGCAGTCTCAGATGAGGCTCTCTGAGCTCTGCTGGGCACAGAAGCTGCCCCAGCACTTCCATCCCATTGCAGCATCACTTGGAACTTAGCAATTTTGCAAACATTCAGGCCACCAAAACCTGGCATCAGGGTCTGGGTTGATACTCCCCTCCTTGAAGCTCAACCCTCACTTGTTGAGAGGTGCAAAGGCATCCAACATGAGTATTTCACTGAACTTGAGGTGAATTTTTAACAAATATATACCTCTGTAAATACTTTGTGCTTGTATGCATGCATGAATTGATTTAAGTATAATTTTCCTTTGTATGTTTCATTCATGTAATAAGTTATACAGTGAACCTTACATTGATCTTTGTTAAGTTATGCTTTTGGAAATTTATACTAAACCTTTTTTAATATTTTTTTTTTCTTATAAGAACTTTGATGATGATTCTTTAAGCAACATAAATTCATGACAGATATGGAGAAATCTTTAAAATTTGGGACATATTTTATTGGGATTTTGAAAAAGGAAGCCACCACTTAAGCATAATAATTGTCTTATTGATATTTCCTGACTACCTTTCACATGGGTCTTTAACAGAGGTAAGGAGTCCTGGCACTTTTCTCATTATTTGAATTAAAGGAGTGACTGGTGTTAGTAAGAAGCCCAATTCACTTATGTTTCCTAAAACACTAAACAACAAAACCACAGACGTTTCATGCAGCTTGGGCTACTGGTCTCTCTTCCTCAGTGGCATACAGCATTCTCCTTTTCCTCTTCTTTTCCAGTCTGAAAGGCTGAGTATTAAATGTGATGATGCTCAAAGAAGAATCAAAATCCCAGGCCTATAAAATGATATTATTTTTAGTTAATTCTGCCAACGAACACAGACTTTGTTCTTGTAGCAGCTATTCATCTGCTTTTAAGATGGATGAGAATTGCAATCAGCCTTTTCCTAGTTGCCTCTCAGTGCTCTTTGAGGGATGCTGTCTTGGACCTCCCTTATGAGGAGCTAAACATTCACACTTTTCAGGAGCTGCTCAACTTCTCAGAGGACACAGACCATGTAGCAAATGACAAAATATTCTTCTAATGAAAAGAATATGTTGGAGGAGAAAATAAATTACTATTTAAACAAGGCCTTTGAGATTGTTCTTAGAGAAACACAGACACTGGAAAAGATGAACAATAAGAACATATTTTAAAAATCAAAATCTCATGGAAAAAGATTTTTGTGGTTGAGAGTATGAAATAAAGACTCCAGTTTCACCAGCTGTAATTAAAACCATAAACTTCTGTTGTAATGTGATTTTAAAGAATATCCAGGAATCCTTATGGAAGTCATTATTCGACCTCCTGGTGCATCACTGAAGAAGAGAAGAAAGCTCCAGTCACAAGTAACTTCACATGGGCAAACTTCTTTACCTTCCATGAGTTCCACTAAATTTTAAATTATTAGTAGAGTAATATTTCTGTCCTAGATGTGAGCTCTTTACCTAATGCACAGCACCAACTTGCACTGAGGTGAGGTACTCCTATCTTTTATTCTATATTTTGTTATAAATAGGGAGCTTGGTGGTAACCCATGAAATGCTGGCTCATAGATCATCCAAACTTTACACTATTCATACATTTTATCAATGTATGAGCCAGCATTCATTGGTTACAATTACATAACTTTTTCATTTTTTAATACTCAAACCCCTATTTATTAGCTATAGCTCTTTTTTCCTATGCTTCTTGGTCTGCAGGTGCAGATCTTCCCTTCATTTGTGTGCGGGGTCTATTTTGAAGAGGCAGACACTGAATCAGCAGTTATGATGGCTCGCTGCTGGAATTACCTTTCCCCCAGCTACTGCTCAGTTCTGCTGACTTCGCCCTGGTAGCTCTCTTCCAGATATCCCCTTCACCTTGGGATTGCCATCAATTTCCCTTAAAAAGAAGATTAGCCAAGCATACAACGTTTGCAGTGCCATTTCTTTAATAATAGCAATTAATCGTCTAGCTATAGCTACTGATTAACAAATAAAAGTTGGATTGAAATTTTGAAGGGTTTAAATCTTGCCGGGCTTGATATCAATATCTTAAAGGGAGATAATAGGCAGCTTCAGGGAGCATCAATACTTGGCTTGCCTTTTATCAACATAGATGCATTGTCAGGATGATGGGAACAGCACTAGAATGGGTTGATGAGTCAGGCAGCGGGAGGAGCTTTGCCCGGCCCAGTGCCTGCAATGTGCTACTGGAGTGATCTCTGCTTATCACTCCGACACTGTGCAGGGCTTTGCCATGCTTTCAGGGTGCTGGGGAGTGCTGGCTCTGCTCCCCAAAACTCTGCTTCAACACTGCAGGGTCTGCATCAGCCCATCTGCCATGCCCAGCCAAGGCGTGTGTCCCCATCCTACTGCAGTGACTTGCAGCATGCAGGCGTCAAATGTACAGGCAGACAGTGTCAAACCATGAGTGACTGCAGAGATTTCCCAGCATTTAGAAAATGATGTCTGCATATAATCAATAAGGATCTATCCCTTTGAACTTTGCAACTGTGTAGGTAAGAGATATGCTATGAAAGGGGTACCCTTTTGGACCATTACAACTTTAATAATCTCTCCTTTAGCCTTCTCTTTTTTGAAGATATGTAGGCAGATATTGTCTCAGGAAAGAGAGAGACCAAGAACAAAAGACATCCAGTGAAAGAGATTTTATTTTCTTGTTTTTCTGTCCATGAAAGAGTTCATTGTTCTACCTCCACAGTTCATTGCTGCTTGTAAAGAAAGGAGCAAATTACTGAGTGCCAGCAGAGTAAAAGAATGGTATTGAACTGGTATGAACAGGGGTTTTCATCATGACAAGAACAAGACAGATAAGAAATCGGTTGATTTTTGATATTTTAATATTCCAGTAGTGGCTGTGCTGTCTGTTATGCCTTTTGGAGCTGTTTGTACTTTGATTTAATCAAGAACTAAAGCTTTGAAACAGATTCAGTAAGCCTCTGGGGGGAAGAGCTACTTGTCAGCTGTGATTACATTTAATTAGTGCAAGAGTGAATTTTGCCATTTTGCCCCTTAATCCTAGCTCACTGAGTCCTTTTGAGTCTCTGGAGTTCCGTTTTCCTTTTTGGTTCTCTGGGTTCTGAGTTACACTATACTACCATGTTCCTGATGTCAAGTTTAGTAGCAATTCTTGTTGACATAGAAAAAGAAGATATAAACCCCAGCCAATATTAAAAAAAAAAAAAAAAAAAATCAGGTTGTGTGACCAGGTCACAGCAGAATGGGCAATACAAGAAGGAAAAATTTACTTTGTGGATGAGTATTAATTGTACCGGGGACTTTTGTACATATTGAATTTACTTAGTAGTAACCCAAGCTGCACTGATACAGAGATCTGCATTTGGCAATGTATTCCTCTAGTTTAACATGATTTCCAGCAGCTATTTTGCTGGGGACTTTTGTGCTTGGCTGTGTTATCAAAAAAGTCTGAATTATGAGGATCAGAAAATTTGCATTCAAAGTGCACCAGAGCTTTCCTGGAACACTGCTGCTGAACATTACACAATATCTGCAAACGTGTTTGATAACTTATGTGAGTACGATGAAATGGAGGGAGGACGCTTTGTCTTTGGAGGAGTTACACATGGAAGACAACCAGGAAACTAGCAGGCCAAACAGACAAAACCTAGGAATTTCTGAAGAAGGGAAATTGGTATATTCAGGGAGCTAGAAAGATATTGCAGAAACAGATCTCATGGTTAAATGTTCTAAAAAAGCATGCTTTCATGCTGCTCTTCTACTTGTTCCACTTTGGGGTCTGACTGCCTGTACAGTGATCTGAAGTCGTATCAGCAGCAGGCTCTGAAAACCCTGTGCATGAGGAACAGCTGCCCATAAGAATCTGTGACTCAGAAACTCCAATAACGCTGCCTGAAAGGAAGAATAAATCAGAGCTGTATACAGAAAGTCTTCAAGGAGCTGGGCACTGGGGAGTGTCCAGCAAATTCAGGGCCTGGTGTGGTATTTCCTTTTACTTTACAAAGGACCTCTACAAGGGCTGGTGCTGCTGGGGGGCAGAGGATTTCCTTTTGATAGGCATAAATTATTCTGCCTTCTCCCAGAAGCATGCCTTGAAGTGTCATGACCATTCAACTAGTGATTCCTTTTGTAGTGAAAACAGTGACCCATGGAAGTTGATTTGCTTTGATTCTTCTGGAGGTGAAGGTGGCGCTTTATTAACTCCTTGGAAACTCAGCCTCGAGTTTCCAAGGGGGTTCCAAGAGGTAAGAAACCTTGAATCCAAAGATTAAGATTTTCAAACCAAGACCTTTCTGATATTGCAGAGCACTGTTTGCCCAGCATGTAAGCAGTTGCAGTTTAAGAGAGAGTTATTGTTTGTGCAAATGTAATTAAATTTTCTTGCTTTGCCCTTTAAACCAAATGCTACTGCCCAGAAACAGCTGGAAAATACATTTTACAAAGCATGAGGAGAAATTCCATGGAGGGTAGTCTCTCTTTCTTTGAGCCAGTAGGCCAAAATATTTAAATAGATGGCATGCAACTTCAATAAGGCACACTAAAGGTGAAGCAAAAGTATGTTCCTAGGAGACCTTGACTGCTGCTTGTTCACACTCCATGAATTAGGACACCTGACCTGATATGCTAATCAGTGTCCCTTTTACCAAATGGATATCTTCATGTCTGTTTGAGATGTCCCTGACACCATATCCCCAGCAATTCTCCTTTAGGAAGTGGCAGTACTAGTGTACTGAGACTTGCCTGGAAAACTGATACCTTTCTCTTTCTGCAATGCATCTATTGCAATGCAAGGTACTTCAGAGAATACTGGAACCAACACTCCAGAATTGGATTCTGGGATGGATATTCCATGTCAATGATCACTTTTTCCCTAAAACATGTTCTGTGATCCTGTTGCATCTGTTTTGGTGACTGTTAGTTCCTGATGTAATCAGGTCCTCACCAGCTGTTGTAGATAGAAGAGGAGGAAGATTCAGAAAACAGGAAAATACACTATAATGTCCATAAAGCTGGTCAGTAACTTGAGGACTTGAGGACTGCACTGCAAAATAGTGGCAATAACTGTAATTCAAGAGATGTGTTCACCTTTGTCATAAAGACTTTTGCTTGTCAGGCTATCAGCACTGTATTAATCAACACCTGCAGGCACCGATTGAATGCCATGAACTTCCAAGTGCTCTGTGTGCTTGTGGGAGCTCTCCTATGTCTGTAAAACAGGAGTTCCCAGTTGCTGAAACCCACAGATCTTCATCTTCTGCAGCCATACACTGCTCTCTTCTCCCTGATGATGTCTCTTTACTGCTCCCAGAACCACAATGTGCTCAATGAAGCTATTCTGTATTGTCCTTGCTGAAGCAGGCACCCAGGCTTCTCTTTCCTTGTTCTCATGATTGCCGTCTTTCCTGTGGAGCTGCAGGCGACACAGAGGGACCTGTGACTTCCCATGCATCCTCAATCTGCTCACCAGCATGGCAGGATGAAAATCAGAAAGCTCTGTGTAAGCTCTGCTCAACAAGAACAAAAACATCTGTCTATTACCAACCCTGTGTTCAACAAAAATACAAACCAGCCCCATGCCAGCCACTGTGAAGAAAATAAGCTCTACCCCAGCCAAAACCACCGCAGGCCCCTGAAGCTGCTGTCGCAGCTGCTGACTAGCACAATACTTGGATTGCAGCCAGCTTGCAGTGACCAGTGTTCACACACCACGTGTGCAGTGCATCTATCAGACTTGTGTGGGTCAGACTTGCCTATCAGACAGGTGTGGGCTGCCTTTCTGGTGGTTGTGGCTGTCCACTGGCACTGGCTGTTTGAATGAGATGGAAGGAGAACATCCCAGAATTTTTCTTGTGCAATCCTAAAGTGGGACATGGCATTTTTTAGTTGCTCCACGGCCTACCTCTTAATACTAGGAAAATGCCACTAGGAATGGAGGTCAGTGCTATTATAAGCAAGTGAAACCATCAGAGGAAATCCTCTTTGTCTGAAAGCACCAACTCACTGTAAAGTGAAAGCTGCTAGAGTGCTGCCACTGTGTGCCTGCTCAGATGGCATGCTTTCCATGAAGTCCGTAATCTTGATTTAACTCAAAGAGGGCAGAAAAGTTCTAAGTAATTTTCTGTGTTCAGTTTCTTGTGTTGGTGTCACTGAAATAAATGGAGTTGCACAAATATGTACATATTTATTGCGACTGCTCTAGACTTCTTTTTAGAGAATTTGTTTCTTATTTGATATGATCCTCAAACTAGAAGAATTCTGACCATAACACTAGAATTCAGCTTCTCTTTCAAAAATAATGTTATATAGGCATTCAGCAGTCTAGGTGTAATCCTGCCTTTTTGCACCAAAGTTTCACTTATAAGCTGATGGAGAGGTCCTTAAACATTACAAAAAAAAAAAAAAAAAAAAAAAAAAAANAAAAAAAAGAAAAAAAAAAAAGAAAAACTCAGAAAAATATTAGTTACAATCCTAGACTAATTATAAGTAGTGTTGGCTTCCCAGTTCTGTTCCAAATTATGGCCTAACTAGAAAATAGCCAGATTTTTATATTAAATATAAAATGCCACAGACCTGGGTTAGAGCCATGTCAGGCTTGCATATCAGGGTATGGAGGTTGAGCTGCCAGGCTGGCTGAACACCACTGCTGGACTCAGAGATGCTGCTAGGTCAGCAGACTGACAATTTCCTGAACATTAATTCAGAAAGTCTGTAAGCAATTGGCTGGAAAATGCAGGATATTTATCTCACTGTTTCCTTATTGCTTCACAAGTGTCACAATTCTTTTTCTTCATCAGTGGTGGTGGGCTGATCCTGGCTGGATTCCAGTCACCCACCAAAGCAGCTCTCTCACTCCCCTCTGCAGGTGGATGGGGGAGAGATAATATAATGAAGAATTCGTGAGTTGAGATAAGGACTGGGGCAGATCAATCACCAAATACCATCATGGACTAAACAGGCTAGATTTAGAGATATTAACTGAATTTACTACTAACAAAATCAGAGCAGGATAATGAGAAGTAAAACAGGCCTTACAAACACCTCCCTCACCCCACTCCCCCTCCTTCCCAGCTCTGCTGCCTACCCCAGCAGTGCAGGGAGACAGGGAACGGGGGTTATGCACAGTTCATCACACGCTGTTTCTCTCGCCGCTCAGGGCAAGGAGCTCTTCCCCTGCTCACCATGGCATCCCTCTCACAGGAGACAGCTCTGTCCCACAGGCAACAGCCCCTCTCAAACTGCTGCAGCGTGGGTCACTCTTCCATGGTACAGTCCTTCAGGCACAGGCTGCTCCACTGTGGGCTCCTCTCTCCACAGGTCTCCTCTCAGGTGTGCCTCCACTCTGGTGTGGGCCTCCTCTGGTGCCTGGAGCACCTCCTNCACAGTTCATCACACGCTGTTTCTCTCGCCGCTCAGGGCAAGGAGCCCTTCCCCTGCTCACCATGGCATCCCTCTCACAGGAGACAGCTCTGTCCCACAGGCAACAGCCCCTCTCAAACTGCTGCAGCGTGGGTCACTCTTCCATGGTACAGTCCTTCAGGCACAGGCTGCTCCACTGTGGGCTCCTCTCTCCACAGGTCTCCTCTCAGGTGTGCCTCCACTCTGGGGTGGGCCTCCTCTGGTGCCTGGAGCACCTCCTGCCCTCCTTTCCCACTGACCTTGGTGTCCAGAGAGCTGTTCCCATCACATGTTGTCACCCCACTCTTATCTGGCTGAGATTACAACTGTGCAATGACATTTTTTGCATTTATAATTTCTAATTGGCCCAGCCTTGGCCAGCAGCATGTTGGCCTTTGGATCCACTTGTCATTGGCTCTGCTGGACATGGAGGAAGATTTTGGAAGCTTCTCACCAAACCACCTCGGTATCCCCCTGCTACAAAAGCTTGGCCATGCAAACCCAATACAAGTAGTTAAGTGAGGGAAATATTAATTTAAGGGCATGAAAATAAAAACAGACTGCCACTCTGGGAACTGATAGGGGCAATGCTGAAATTATAGTGACAATAGGGAGCAAACTCCTTTCTTCTCTTCCCAATTTTCTCATCTTCATTTCATTGTCCAGCTTTCTTTGTAATGAAACCCAAAATTTAATAAAGAGCAGCTATATTTACTCAGTTGGACTATGTGAGATCAAATTACTTTTTGTCTTACAGTTAGCTACTGCTTATTTATTTGCTCTACATTATGTAAGGCCACAATTTCAATACTCTCCCCAACTGCATGAAAGAAGACACTGTGTGTACATGTGTGTGTCCAAACTGTCTTTTCGCTGTGTGTGGTGAGTGGATGCCAAGTACATTGTCCTCATTACCAAAATACAGATGAATAAAAATAATGCAATAATGTTTTTCACATGCATGAGGTATGCAGGCAGACCTTTTTGGTGCAGTTTAGCAGCCCAAGCTTTAAAAAATTTGCTCTGCAGTGTCTTCTCACAAAGCTTCCTATAAACTAGATTGCAGGCTGATGCCTTGTTATTTTATGCTCCAAAATACAAAGACACCACATATATTTCTCATGTAGCTCCCTGGGTAAGAGGAAGCAGGTATGTCTTGCAGTAATGAATATCTCCATTAAAGGAATGTAAAGAAATACAGCAGTCAGAAACTTGCAATGTCTGGTTAATAATCAACCTTACCTGAGTATCTGAGAATGATCATTTTGTTAAAATCAGAACACGTTTTCAAAGTTCAGGGCTCTTTACTGTCCTTCCTTGAACTGACAACATGAGAAAATAAAATCCTGGGCAATTTTCATCCTCCAAGGCTACTCTCTCTGTTTCCTCAGGAATATAACTTGCTTGAACTCTTAAAAATATCACAAGTAGAAACAATTAAGGGTGGAGCCTAACCTACCATATCAGCACTGTTTAACTTATGCTTATGGCTGAACATTTTTTACGGATGCCAGTGCCATTCTTCTGTGACCCTTACCAGTACTCACAGGCCCTTATGTAACTGTATTTTTTTTTAAAAAAAAGAAGTACTTAGCACTAGGAAATGTGATAAGTCTCTGCAGAACCATAAAATTGGATGCAGTTTTGCACGAGTGTCTATTGAGAGGCAGCAGAACATCCGTCCTTCTTCCAAGTTTTAATATGATTTAAAAAATTCTGCCCATACCTCTTCCCTGCTTTTAAACTAAAACACAATATCACTTTCTCTGTCTCAAGTAAAATTTGTGTTAGGAAGGTGTGCACATCAATTTTTTGCGTCTGATGACTTGGAAAATATTTATGCTTACATTTGGAACATATTGAAATCCACTGAGGGGCGTACACTGTGCATATTTTAGTATACATGAAAGGAACAAAATAGGAATGTATTTGGCATATGTCTAGATGTCATTTACTGTGGTTGAGCAAAGTAAACATAAAAGGTGCCAGACTATATTTCTAACAAGCATTTTGTTAGAAAATATGCAGCAGAAATGTGTTAATATCAAAGTTCAGAAGAAATAAAGTCTGTTTTGCAGGATGGCATTCCTCCTAAACAAAGTGAACAGGAAAATATTTTAATTTCATGAAGAGTTCCCTATCAATATTTAAGTGGAACAGTTGTAGTATGTAATAAATATCTTTTTCTCTCTTAAGTAAGTATAAGTATATATTTTATGTATAATACTACATAGTTGAAAAATTGACAATAATACAGTAATATTGTAAGATATTTTGAACATTCCAACACTTTCTCCCCAGGTTCTTGAATTTCCTTTCTGAAGAATTTTGAAATTTTGGGTTGTTAGACATTCAAAATAATGAAAAACTGAAAATTCTTCATAAAATTCACTGCTCGGTACTAGTGATGATTGAGAGAAAGTGCAAGAAACTGATTTGAGACAGCTACAAACTAGAAAATATAGCTCAGTTGGTCAGAGCATGATGCTAATAATGCCAGGTTTGTGGGTTTGAGCCCTCGCCATTCACTGAAGACTTTCACATGATGATTCTTCTGGGTCCCTTCCAGCTCAGAGTATTCTATGATTCTGTAATATAGAGTTCATGAGATTCACAATATTGCTTGTGAATCACTGTATTGCTTTCATATGTGCAGTAAATTTGACAGAGGATAGCTTAAGTCTGGACAAACAAAAATGTTGTTCCTATCTTCTATTTTTCTGATTCTGTGAAATGATACCATGTGCTGTTAAGCTATTAAAATAAGATTTGAATTCTCACCCTCAGTTTCCAGCTCTATATTCAGTAATAGAAAAATGTGGAGTATTACTCAGGCTCAGACTGCTGCCTGGAACTAGTGGGTGTACTGTGACCTGACATGGTCAGAAAATGATCAGTCCTGATTCTGAGCCTCCCCCCAAGGCCACCATGTAATTTAGAAGGTAACTTTTGAGTGGTAAGATTTTTCTACCTTCCTTTTTGTCAGGTAGGGCAACCTTTTTCATTAAGAAAGAGGATGGAGGCAACTGAAGATTTCAGTTAAATCAAATGCTGAATCACCTCAGGGCAAATGTTGAACTGCACAAGTGCTTCAGATTCCTATGGCATTGTCACCTCTGTAGCTGGAGGAAAGAGGTTCAAGAAGAAATGGAATCTAGAGTCTGCTTCTTTACACTGGGCTTCAGAATACTATCTAAGTTGGATAGTTTTAATTTTGAAAAGCAAGTATAGATTGTAACAGAAAATACATTATACAGGAAGTTACCTGTGAAACCAACCTGTGCAATTACCCATGGATGAAATGGATATTTTAAGAATGCAGAAGACCTGTCCACTTACAGAAATCTTTCAGTTTTCATTGTAGGAAGGCTTAAACAGCAAGAGAAAACCTCAAATTTCGACTTATTGTTGTTTTTTTAAAATAATTTCTTTATAGCATTTCATAAACAGACTGTATGAGATGCAGCAGCATTCAGGAAAGCTCACTGTTCATCAGTAATGGTTTGGTGCCTCTGCTAGTGGAAGTCTGTTGCTGCACTTTTGTATAATTTTGCATTTCCTTTTAATAGCTGCTCACCAGCAGCCATTTGGTTATACACAGAGGTGCTCTGAAAAAGATCTTGAGGATGCTATAAAATGCCACCTTTGCAAATCTGCTTCTTTGCTGTGATGTGTGACAGGAATGATGTGACAATTGTGGAAATAAAAGGAAGGAGACATAAAAGTATACCAAGGGCAGGCCAAGGAGATAATGCCATGAAATTAAGCAAAAGCTGCACTTTAAAAAACATTTTTTAACTGGGGGAGTGTCAGGCTTGTGCATTGGCAAAAAATTGGTAGAAGTCTGTTTGCACCTTTCATAAAAGGACCTGAAGGTAGTGCTGAACACATGTCAGGGAATAAGACTGGCCTGGTAGCAAAGGATGGATGAGTTAATAGATCCTTTCAGTCTTTAATTCTTATTCACACTTTATCAGTCAGCCCATGGAGCTGACTGATATGTGACACATCCATGTGGTGCAGCCAAACTCCTGTGGTTTTATAGATGAGATTGTTTTCAGCAGTTATTTCACACCTGCCAAGAACCACTTGAGGAAAGTCCTAAACCCATCAAACATGGGCACATTTCAGCCTGCAGAGCCTCATTGACACTAAGAGAAAAATAAGTATACCTTTTTGAGAACTCACTCTTTTCCTTCCTGAGGGATGGTGCTGCCCTTTGTAGGCAAAATGATTGTGCCAGCCCTGTAGTGTTGACTTCTTGCATTTAAAAATCAAAAGACCTCTAAGTAGCAGCACAACTGTAATATACTTTGGCTTCCTTGAATGTTTGTTCTAGCTTTAAGCTGTTTCTATTATTATTTTTCTTCTTCTGGAACAAAAAGTGTATATTTTTCAGAAAAATCAAGGATCCCTTTAATAAGTGCATATGCAAGGAACTAAATATCCATCATTATATCAGACAAGATTCTGGGTGCACTGTTCACTTACCTGCATGATCAAAAAATGTGCTTATGGGTAAAACAAGACCCCTGGTGTAGACTTCTACCTGATTTAGGAATGCAGAATAGAACTATAGTTTTGTACATGGACTATTTCAGTCCATATTATTTTAACCTATGCTAATGGCAAGGAACAGCATTATTCTGGATCCCCAGAGCCCACCAGGGTATTGGGAAGAAATAATTAAGTCACAGGATGGAATGAGGGTCTGTAGGAGTGTGTAGAGTTAGTTGGCACTTGTATATCTGCACCTTCTCTTCAAAACAGAGAAGTCATTGTCACCCCACACTACTCTGTGTGATGTCTTGTGGGGTCTGTGGTCTAATCACAGCTGCCTAATGCCTGAAATGCTGGTGATGGCCAGCTGGGCATGCAGTCCCGCTGGAGGGGACACTGTGCGGCATGGCTTGGGTCCCGTCTGCCTGCCTGGCTAAGCTGCAGGTCAGCCACTATCAACGGCTTTCTTGTTGGCCTACTGCTGTGAGATCCTACCAGACAGGCACCTTTTGAGACAAAAGACAGCAGAGCTAAGTGTCCTATAATACTGTGTTTTCTCTTAGGCAGTGTCATTCACTCATGTCCAGAAATTCTGGTCTGTTAGTACTCAGAAAATGTGCATGGTTGAGCTATTAAATGGAGCTGTTTTCTTTCTCAGTAAATCGAAGGGTCCTCCATTGCAAAATAACCTGGCAATGACAGGGTGTTTAAATGGACAAATAGCAGGCAAGAAAGTAAGCAAAGCAACCAGTGTCACTAAGGAGGTGATTTGTGTTCTGCCCTTCCGTCAAGCTGCCACCTTTTCAGGTTTTAAAATAAACTTTACTCTTAGTCTTCTGTAAGCCCCAATGTTCGTACATTATCTCTTCTGTTAATCTCAAAGCAAATACATGTGCCAGATCTGGTTGTTAGGAATTTAAAAGTATAATCTTGTCATTAAATTGATCTGGATAAAAAGGAAAATAATTGCATGAGGAAATTTTACTGCAAAAAGGACAAAACTTCTAATTAAATTACTAGCTAAGATCAATGTTATTTCCTTCTCTACAAGAAAGATAGTTTTTTCCTCCCCCTTCTCTCCTTCCTCTGTAGGAGGTTATTCTTCTTCATTTTACAGTCCTGGGTATGTGTGATCCATCAGTGGAGTAAAAGGCTAAGTCTTTAAACACAGCTCTGCTTGACAAACATAGAAGGCAAATTGAGGCTGATAATTAATCAATAATTTATTTCTCCCTCAACAGATATTTTTAACACAAACTGAAATTCTGGAGAATATAGATAGTTGTTCCATTAAGGCTAGTAGGATGATTTGCATGGGTAAAGTATACTCACGATAGTACAAGCTGTCCTCTATAGCACGGATTTTGCAGTTGTGCAGTCTGAAGTCCTACTCTGAACAGGTACTGGTTAGAATGAAGAAAAGGACAATACTTCTCCATACTACTACAGCTCTATTCTTTTGGTTTGAAAGTTGAACAGAAGGTTTGTTGATTTTTAATAAATTTTATTTTTCCTGAGCTTAACTGCACCTTATACTTTGGAAAAAGCAAAACATTAGGCCAGAAAGCAATTTTTTAGCATTTTTTTCTACAGTGAAAATAATTTTAAGATTTGAAACGTAACCTATTCAGTAATTTCTTTTCACATTTAAATTTGGAGTACTTCTTTTGGAGTACACCCACAACAAAAATTTGGGTTTTCAGAGATTATTTTCAACCAGTGTAAGTAGTCTGTGAGGTCCTAAATATTATGGAAACCTTTCAAACCCAAAGATTTTCTATTGGAAGTCAGAGCAAGGTTGTACTACTTCAAAATAACTTAGCAGTCGATAGAGCTCTCTGCTTGGTAAGAAATATTTGCCATCTTCTGCTAGTTGTTAGACTAACAATTTTCTTATAGAAATAGATGTAGTAAAAGTGATTGAACAAGACTGTAGCCTGATCATGTGTGCTGGTGGTCTGAGAGCTGAGGGCCTGAAGGCACTGGCACCTGTTTCCTGGGATGCAACTTTGGAGCCAGAACACCTCTGCTTCTCACCATGACTTGCCTCAGCCAAATGCAAGTCATCAACAGAAGGAAGGAAAATTCCTTTACTGAAATCTCATTCTGGCAGCTCTCAGAATTGAGGAACAGCCTGCCCTGGGAATGGTATTTTCTTTTTTATAATATCTCTTGGTTTGCAGGTATAAATGTGAGGGTCTCAAAACTTTTGAACTGTTAATTAATCTGTGGATACCAACATTTTAAATCATCTATTTTTCACACCTATAATGCTGTCAGGAAGAGGAATGTTGACTGATGCTGGCACCCTGTTAAGATGCTTGGGGCTGCTGCCTTCATTCAGTGCAGAATTCCTCTAAAGAGAATGTTCCAGTTGTTTTGAAACAATATTTTAAAGTGTGGCTATTTTCCCTGCAACAGATAATATAAAATCATATCATCATATTAACCAGTTTCCGTGGATTCACAAACTGTTACTGGAAGTTAAGTGGAAAGCATCTTAAAAATGAGTGTAATGATCCAGTTGTAGTTCCTGTCTGATAGTGGGGCCAGGAAAGGAATTGTGTCTGGCCAGGGTATGACTGGGGGGGCCAGGGGCATGCTGCAGGTAGGGCTTAGGTTTAACTTAGTAGCTGCAGAAGAGGATGACAGCTATACAGTGAACAAGTGTGAGTGCAGATGTGAGACCTCCCTTGACCTTTATGGGGTAAATACTACAAAGTACAACTGCAGAAACAGTTGTGAGCCCAGAGAGCTGTCAAAGCCATTTATTCTGCAAACCTTGCACAGAAAGCACTGAGGAGAAACTCAGAACTCTTCTGGTGTAAGGCTGGGATAAAAATGGCTAAATTGTAGACACTTTTTTTAGTTTATTCTCTAGTTCCTTAGGATGGTGGAGCTACTGTAAGACAAAAGAACAGCAAGTTATTAAAAGCTCAACAAAATTAATTCACCAAGCAACAATATTTGAAATACTCTGGATGACAATATTCTCTTCTTAATGCATAAGGGTACTGTGTCAGGAGAGGTTTAGGCTGGCTATCAGGAAAAGGATTTTCACCCAGAGGGTGGCTGGGCACTGGAACAGGCTCCCCAGGGAAGTGGTGACAGCACCAAGCCTGACAGAGTTCCAGAAGTGTTTGGTCAATGCTCTTGAGTACATGGTGTGGCTCTTGGGATGTCCTGTGCAGGACAGGAACTGGACTTTGATGATCCTGAAGGGTGGCTTCCAGCACAGGATATTCTGTGATTCTATGACTTAATTGGCACACACACTTGACAGCAAGTACTTTCAGTCTGTCTGCAAGCAAAGATGAGTAATCAGTATTGCAAATCTGACACATTCAAAACAGTGTAAGTTTCATACAATGCACACAACACATATGCACACAATGTTATGTTAACCTAGTTGATAATTATTCAAAACTTGTTTATGCCTTATAATATTCATCCTGAAGCAGTTCATTTAATCATCCTACACCATAAATATTAACCTATATCTCTAATATAATCCCTTGAAATAACAATAACAAAGTTGCAGTCATGTCATGAATGTTAATTTGCATTAGATGTTGTTGAAGAACCAGTTCACTCTCTGAAAAATCTTTTTTTCATATACTTGGCTTTATTGCTTTTGCTGTATCGAAACTACTACAAGTTGATATTTAGATATATTCACATGAGATTACATATAAACAGCAGTTCAAACAGAGCTATGTCAGTTTGACATTTCTTCGGGAAAAATCAGGTATTTTTATTTGTAGATAATGACAATTAAAATATGATACTTAATATGTGATGGTTACAGCAAGAAACTTGGATCAGCTGTAAAAATGGAAAAGTTATTATTTTTCTCCTCCAGAGAGTAATGGGAAACAGGGAGTAATTCTTTCCTTCCAATGATGTACATAACTATGACAGTGACAGAAAGGAGGCAGTACATAGTGATAGGTGTATTTTTGTGAAGGTATGGTTCTGCAGTGATCTTGCTGTGAACTGCACTCACAAACTATTCTCACTTCAGCTTGCAATTATGTACAGCCTTCATCCTCCTCCTATTAAAATTTTTGTCTTGATTTTGAGTGCATGAATAATCTTTTCACTCTAACAGTGAAACCAGGGTGGTTTTTTACATATTCAGGTCTCAGTAAGAAAAGATATACCCCAGGTTGCTGGGGTCAGCTTTTAATTCTAGATAACTTCTGAGTTCAGTTGTGAAATGGGGCAGACATAACCAAACTGATTTAAAACTATTTAAGATGCAACAGGAGTATGCCATGAGGAGGCTTAGAGCACTACAGGAGTTTTAATCTGGTGTGTTCATTACAGCTTGGCTTTAGTACTGGGGTTTGAGAAGTTTATTAATGCAATGAAATAGTTCTCTCTTTGTTCTCACTTCTAGTATTTCCCTCCTTAAAATTTATAATGAAAACATCTTAGAATATAGATCATATTGGCAGATGAGTAAATCTCATTCATCAGATGTGTGAATATCCACTATCCAGAAGCTGACTGGAAAAATATTAATTGCGTAAAAAGATCTTACTGTTTTAGAGATTGTTTAAGTATTTCCTTGTTTTGGCTTGGGGTTTTTCCACATTTATTCAGGGTGGTTTCACTGGTACCCAGTTCTACTTTTTGTGCAGTTTTTGCCAAAATATGTATTTCCAACAACAAAATGTCAAGGTCATAGAATGACATAGGTAGAGGAGGAAAACAAGAGGGAGAAGAGATGCTGAGAAAAAGAAATGAGAAATTCCAAAGCAGCATGTCCCACCTTCCTTTCCTTTATTAGTCCTGGGCTTTACAAAACAAGTGGTGTGTAAAAAAGGTGGATTTGTATGCTGTTTTTCAGAACCATTCCCACCTGTCACAGGGAAATTTATTTCCGTAGGATTAAGGTTTTTTTTGTTTGATCATCCCTGTTCCAGCCCTTGGTGGAGAGGTGTGGGAGAGCAGGTTGTTTTGTGTTAGTATTTAGGGAGTAACCTTCACCTTTTGCATCTGCCTTCAGCTCCAAGATATTTAATCAACATAAATGTGTACTAGGTTCACAGGGTTCAGATAAACAAGTTTCAGCTCATGCACATTGTGTTAGTCAGCTATCTTGAGGGAAGTTATTTACAGCTAGTTCTGACTACCTTTTGACCTCACTAGCTTTCTGCCCCCCTTCTCCCAAATTCTTGAATATTTTCCAAGGAATGACTAATGCGTTTCTCTGAATGCTTTGGGCTTCACACCCCAGATTTTTCACTTCGATGATTCTTTCGTCATAACCCTGTTTACTAGTGTTTCAGTCAACAAGACTTGCTTGCTCCCTGAGGGGAACACAGGAGTAACAACACCTAAATAATTCTTAATCAAGTTCCAACTACTACATGAGAATGATCAGACATTTATTATTCATATAATCTTGTGGGACATCAAGTGTTTTGATAATGGGCATCAAGATAAACATCCAGGTATATAATAGAGAAGGAGGTTAAATAATGGTGATATTAAGGTTTAAGATGGAAGACTGCACCCTTTTGCCAATAAGTGTAAATCACTTGAGAGAACAGTTGCAAACATTTTCTGTTGTTTCATTTAATCTTGTCGAGGCTAGCATTTATCCAGAGATTTACCAGTGTTACACCTTCATTAAGAGTTTTATAGTGTAAGAAAAATAAAGTTAGTTAATAGGTTCTAGCCCTGTTTTAAATACCATTGGTTTCTCTGTGGTCAACTGGTGGCAGGCAGTGGAGGGAAGCTACCCCAAGGAGACACAGCAGAAAAGCTGCAAACGCTGGAAAATGACCATCTGTGTGTCTCCCTTCTGTGTCCAACAGAAAGGGGAGGTTGGGGTCTGACAGGGGTTAATTGCTGGCAGGAGGTTTTTGGGGAAGTGCAAAGGATTCCTGGAATTCCCTTTAATCCTTGGAGAGGTTCCTGTGTGTATGGGGTGATGGGTATGACTGTGAGTGTGATCTAAGCAGGAATTTAAGATCACGGACTGGAGAGTCACTGGGACTTTATGTTCTTCTACGTCTACTCTCTTGTACTTGGCTGAAGTGAGAATCTTTCTCCATCCAGCAGGTGCATGACTGTGTATATTCTTTCTGCCCTGTGTCACCCCGAAAGACATTGAGGTCCTGTTGGGCTCTTCACAGACACACGATTATTAGCAGGATTGCGTGGAGGTCTGCAGTGTTATGATCAAGATATTGTTCTCACAATATGTGGAAAAGTTAATTAATTTCAACACAAAAGAATAATGTGTTGAAGTCACCTATTTATCTGAAAAAGCAAGTGGGCACAGTGGACAAAAAGGACTTTTCTTTATTTTTAATATCTCAATATAGGAGATGTAATATTCCATGGAGGTTTCTACAGATGTGGGAGTGAAAGTGACGTAGTCTGGAACCTCGGCAGGAAGATGAAACAAGATACACAGTCTTGTGCAACCAGGCTGACAATAACAATATGGGCATTTAGCTGGAAAAGGTCCTAAGCTTTTGCTTATGCCTGGAATTCCAGGCACAAAAGTTGTTTTTGTGTAAGAACTGTTCTCATAGTTTTCTAAATCCCAACCTGTTTTAAAGACTATTGTAATCCAGGTAATTAAGAAAATGGCTACTTTTTCTCTTCTTGATCCAAAAATCAAAAAGCAATTAGACTGAGAGTGCTTACCATTCCACTTACTGCAGCTGCTGCTTTATCATTTCTTGTTCCAAAATATAAGGAGGTGAATTCCTTTCAATTTTTACATTGCAGTTGACAAGAACTAATCAGCCAAACTCTTCAGTGCTTGCTTTGCAGATAGCATACAGCTGTTAAGAAAATACTGATAAAATCAAGTGAAGTGTCAGCTGCTTTCTCCAAAACATACTGAAGGCCACTGTTCACAAAACAGGAACTATAATGAAGTTTCAGCCACATCTAACCTAGTTTGAATCTTAGATGTTGATAGCAGTGTTATGTCACCTTTTGGAGAAAAAGTATTTTTCTTAATGTTAATTAGGTGACATTGTATATTTGAAAGTTATGCCCCAGATATTTTAAAATATTTTTTTTTATTTTTTAAAACCCCAGATTTTTAAAAAGCTTTTGATATTATTTTGATTTAGATTGACATAAAAGTAGCATGTTTTTATAGCATTTTCCTTGTCAGGGAATTTTGCTGCATCTTTGTGTATTGCAACTGTCATTCAAAAGGTAATTTTAAGAAACATTTAAATTATTTCATTAAATTGCACATGTTTAACAGCAAAGGAAGTACATAATCTTTCATGTATTGTGCTAAAATAATGCAAGTACATGCTGCTTCAGGCCTACGTGGTACTTAATAAAGAAGAAATTGTTCAGGGAGTTCTTTCTCTTCTATCCCCAAGCACTTATTTAAAACAAACAAAAAACGAAACAACAACAACAACAAAAACCTAAGACCCAAACTCAAACTCAAAATAAAAACTCCCCTTTCCCCCCTCCCTACTAAACTCACCAAAAAACCCTCAAAACAAACCTCCCTCTTAAATCAAAACCTGAACAAAAGAAAAGTTGATCAATCATAGTGACAAGGATAACACATATCCAGCCTGGACTCACTCTAATTATCACATATTTGTGCATGGAAAAATGAAGTTTGCCTCATGCAAACAGCTCGCAGATTCCATGAAATTTGAGTGTGGACAAATTTGAGCCGAAAAGTGAGTAATCTTTTGCTGAACACTTGAGAAAAAATTCACCAGTAAGTGTGAACCAGGTAGACAGGGACTACCCTACTGGATTTCCACTCTACCCCTTTAGTATTTTCAGATTACAGTTAAACTGCATGAGCAGCTCAGAAAAAAAAAAAAAAAAAAAAAAAAAAAAAAAAGATTAAAAAAAAAAAAAAAAAGGGGCCGGG
>VWZN01002251.1:21821-32939 GCA_013396955.1 Regulus satrapa
AAAAAAAAAAAAAAAAAAAGAAAGTACTCAACTATTTATGAAAGGCAGCTGGGTCTACCCTAAATATAAAACTGGAAAATGTTTATTTGTTCGAAAATTGTTACAGCTACCCCACTTCATTTATTTTCATTAACTGTGTTAGGTTTTGATGAAACCTTTGTTGTATCATGTACCTTCTGTTTCAGACAAAAACACCTTGTTTTGTTTTTCACCTAAATAGCTACATAATTAGATGGATTATTTCATGTGTCTGTGCGTGTGTTTGCTGAAGAGAACAAGCCAGATAAATTAGCACTTAGCAGAACACACAATAGCACATAATATGCCCTTGTGTTTCATATAAAGCTTTATTTGTCATTCACGGGTGGTTGGCAAAACTGACTTTGCTTTTGAAAATGACAGGTGGTACTCTGGTGCTTTCTGTATGAAAAAAGAAACAACCTTCACCACAACAGTGTCTTTCAATGGCTCCTGTGATTTAGCATTCAACCCTGGACTTGTGTTTCCTCTAAACTTTTGTTTCATTTACATCTCTTAGGTCTGACATCACCAAGCCAGTTTAATAGTTGAGATTCTATGCCACAAGTTACATTGAGTCCCAAAAAGACCTTCTTTCCTCGAGGCCTGATTATAAGACAGGTGAAGTTCAGTATATTTCAATAAGCTTCGCATTCCATGTCAGGAATCAATAGACCTCCTTCTTTCTTTAGGAGTTATTAAATTGCAGCTGTAACATTAGCCTTCTTTATCTAATTGATTGTCTTTTCACAGGGCTGAGAAAATCAATAGCAGTCAATGGGACTTCCCTGTTTTTCCTTAATAGATATTTTCTCCTAATTGGCTGCCTGGGTGGCTTCAGTGAGCTCAGTATGTTTTCAGAAGTCCACAATATGTTGCAGTTCTTGTAAACTATTTCACCATGTGCAACGGTTATTGATTTTATAATGAAATCTAGAAAATTCAATAGCAATCAGGAATATAGATCAGGATTCCTAGGTATGTTAAAGCAAAGGCCACACTCAGTTTGCTACCACTTCAAGCTGTGATCCAATTAAATATGTCATTAAAGTATTATGGTAGCTAAATACTTTCTGAAAAGAGAGTTGGCCATCTCTTCAAAACTTCATATAGAAGAAGCATGAAAATGTCTTAAAAATTTTGGCCATGATGTCCAAATTAGAGTTAAGTTTAAACAGCAAGTAAAAGTAAGACTATAGAACATTTTCAAAACTGTGCTGGTCATTGTGTGTTTTTATCTTGACCTCTTGAAATATTCAAATAAGATACCTACTAGAAAACCAAGTTAGAGAGAGGAGTGAGGTAGATGTGGAAAACACTCAGTGCTACTCCAATGATGCATTTGGCCTTTGTTGAAAAGGTTGGTGTGTCAAATGCCTTATTTTCAAGTCCACTCAACACTTGGAAACTCACTTCTGCCTACAGACAAATTCTGAAGCGGCTAAATTTCATGAGCACTTATTTAATATCCTTTCTCTGTATCGTATTTCTGCTCAAATTTTCTTCTATACCTTAGTGGGATATCTTTACCTTTCACAACTGTCAGGCAAAACAGCAGCATCAGCAGCACATCAATCACAGTCTACAGAGATCAGCAGTCAGTAATGTAAATAGCAGATACTAAAATGCAGCTGACATTATATAAATTTGTTACTGACTTAAGACTTGCTCAGCATTAGGGCATTATATTTGGAATAAAACTCTCTGTGTTGTATACCATGATAGAGTGACAGTAGCTCAAATTTCTCTGATAATGACAAGACCTCAAAATTACTTCATTGAGGATAAATTTAATTTTTCCTTTATGTTCTGTCATTTAAAGGATAAGAAAATTTTCACATATCTTTGTTTCTTAATTGAAAAAGTGAAAGGAAAGTAATTAAAGGAGAAAGAAAATTCCATGTCACTTAAATGACATATAGAATAGTATGTTCTCTGATTTTCTTGTTTTTTAACTCTGTTGTCATTGTTGGTGTTCTAAGTATACAAATCAAACCTTTCCTTTTTTTCTCACCTTCAGCAAAGGGCTCTTAAGTGAACTGAGTCATTCTGACATAGCAAGATTTTAGATGTATAAAGAGATAGCTGCTTATATAGAAAGATATGGTAATGAAACAATTTCGTATCTATACACAAAAGAGTGATACTCAAATAGTGTACCACTAAAAGGAATAACTTTAATGAGCACATGAATTGTAAACATAAATCACCAGCCTATTCTAAAGTACAGGAAAAGTTTCTCTCTTAATATGTATGTATAGCAAACATTACAGAAGTCTGTAATTAGAAGTACTGAATTCCCTATAAATTTTCCTGTTTTGTATGAAAGTGTCAACATTATTAAAATTAGTGAAAATTTGTATCTATTCTATAAATTTTATTTGTCCATAATGCAGAACCACATGCGTAATTTAAGATGTTGCATAATCCTTGAGAAAAGCCAAATCACATGCATATCAATATTAAATCTGGCAACTGTATAGCCTGTCTTATAAGAGGAATTTAGGAAAAATTGTGACTATGGAAAATAGAATCCGTTGGACATTCTTTGGGGAAAAAAAAAATGTTTGTAAATGTAATTAAATATATTTGATTCTATCCCAGATTTCTTCTATACTGCACATGGATGAACTAAGTAATTGTAGACCATCTGTCTATTTTAAAAGTTTTTTTATACTTGCTACAGTGTTCTCTTGTGCTGCTAGTTCCTTCTTACCACTTCAGCACAAAAACAATGTGGCTGTTGGGAAACCAGGTCAGATCTTCATGAGATCTCTCCCTGGGGCCTTCCTGAATCTTTTGGGCACCAGAGCATGACCATTTGCCCAGCTGCAGGAAATGAAAATTAGCTTAGTCGAGCTATTGTTCCTTTGCATTCCTGTTTTATTTGGGCTACTTGTAAGTAAGAAATTGGGAACCTGACCTGCTGAGATGTTGGAGAGAAGTTAAGTCTCTCGAGCCTATTGCAATTACAACTCCTGATGTCCTGGCCAGTGGCACTTAAAAGCATGAATTTGTCTAATTGCTTTGCAACATTATAGTCTTTAGGCCCAGTATGGCAGAAGAACAATGCAATCCTTAACATGAATCATTCTGTTATTCTTTGTGGAAATTTAATTCTAAACCAAAGAAAGATTTTTTGTGGCCTGTGTTAGAATATAGAAATGTGTAAGTGCAGCAAGAGAATAGTAAGCAATTAACTTAGAACAAGGTATATGCAATTTTTCTTTTTCAANAAAGCGAAGACAACAAATATGAATCAAATTTGTTCTCTGTTCAGCTCATGACATAAGTGAGAGAATGTAGGACAGAATTAATCTAGATTTTTCCTAGCAGCATTTCCATCCAATCTGAAATATGCTGAGAAATGGTGCTTGCTTCATTCACTCCTTGCTGTATTTAATTTAGGATGATTTTGTTTTCAATCTCATTAGTTATTTTAACACCAGTTAAAGACAGGCCATTTCAAATACATCTGTATGTATCTTGGGTTGCTATGACATTTGAATATTTCAGGCCTTATAGCCTCATCTGTTTTTGTTATTTCATTGTGTTTCACTTCCACAGAAATTATTAGAATCAGTGTAGGAAGGGATATTTTAGTTAAATGAATATTTCCTGTGGTTTAAACATTTACTTTCAGATTTTTCTAAAACCTGAAATTTCTCATTAGACAGGAAGGAAGCATAAGAGAAATTGAAAGGAAAATATGTAGACAGATAATAACAAGCTGGTTTTTATTGTAACAGTAAAAGGACACAACCAAACACTTAAACAGATACCAAAGAACTTAACTTTTCTTTTATAAGAATACAACAAAATAAAAATAAATCTCTTTTACATACATGGTTAAGTGTGAAAGGCAGAAGGCATATACATTCCATAATCTAAAATTTTTACGTATTCTTCAGGAATTATAATCATGGAATAATTTTCCCTTCATTAAGACCTACTTGAATTTCATTAGAAGAATCCATTCAGTAGCAGTAGTGTTATGGGGAGAATGGCTCTGCTGTTGACATACCTGAACTTTTCAGTATGGAATCATACTATAGAAACATAGAATAGTGTGGTTTGTAAGGAACCTTACAGATCATCATTGCAATCTCTTTGTCATGGACACGGACATCTTCCACTAGAACAGGTAGCTCAGAGCCCCATCCAGCCTGGCCTTGAACACTTTCAAGGATGGGGCTTCCACAGCTTCTCTCGACAGCCTGTGCCAGTGTCTCACCACCCTCACAGTAAAAAATTTCTTCCTAATATTTAATCTAAGTGTACCCTCCTTCAGTAGGTTTGTCCTGTCACCACACACTCTTGTTAACAAGTCCTGCTCTATCTTTCTTGCAGGGTCCCTTCAGGTACTGCAGTGGTGCAATTAGGTTGTCCTGAAGCCTTTCTTTTTCAGGCTGAAGAATCCCATTTCTCTCAGCCTTTCCTCCCAGGTGAAGTGCTCCATCCCCTTGATCCTCTCTGTGTCCCTCCTCTGGCCTCGCTCCAGCAGGTCCCTCCTGTGCTGGGAGCCCAGCTGTGGTTGCAGTGCTCCAGGTGGGTCTCAGCCAAGCAGAGCAGAGGGGCAGGATCCCCTCCCTGCCCTGCTGCCCACGGGGCTCTGGTGCAGCCCAGGACACCTTTGGCTCTCTGGGCTCTGAGTGCCATGGCCAGGGCATGTCCAGCCTCTCAGCCACCAGCACCCCAAGACTTTTAGGTTTGAAACACAAAGATGTGAATTAGCAGTGTAAAATAATATCAAATTTCATATAGAAATGTGAGTTTCCTAGAATATTAGATGTATCCAATTAGTATTTTAGTCGTGTGACTACTATGCTTGACTGAAAACCTATTCTGTCTACAAAGTGGGCAAACGTGGAAGTCTCAAAATTAACATATTAATATTATTAATGTTTATAAAAATATAATCTCGACACATAAAATACTTTTTTAGTGTAGGTTCTCTTTTGAAAAACCTTGGTTTAAGAAAAAAAATTATCTCATGCTATATTTAGAGTGACAAGTGTTTCTTCCAACTTGACTTGCACCTTCCTACATACTCTTCTGATAGAAAAGCCATTTTCAGCAAGGTGCCAGAGTGTATAATTCTTGATAATGTGCACACATTCATATGCACACATAAACTGCATGGGTTTTTTCTAGAGTTCTTAAAAGTGCTAATGGAATCTGAACAAGATTTTACTGAAAAGATTTCTTAACTACTCTGAAAAATGATATTTAAAAAGTATGATGAAGTTCTACATAAATATTAAAATGAAAATGTATATAAAAAAATTATTTTTATCAGTTTTTTATATTTACTCTATTTGCCTAAAAAATAATGCATAAGAATTTACTCACAATTTCTGTTTATGACAATATTAGGTTTTTTTACCATATCATTGTAAGAACCAATTAATATTGATTCATATTTTACTCTAGTATTTTTTCCCTTTTTAAATAGCACTGTGTTCCTAATGTTCTTAATTTCTGTCTCAGAGACATCTCTGCTAAACAAATGACTTTCACACTCTAATTCCTTGGGTATACCATATCTGATATAAATCACAGTAATTTTTCTATTTTATTCTATTGCTTCTGAGTATATTCATGCAACAGGCAGATTTTTCTAACGTGCAGATAAAAACATAAATATTGCAAAATTTAAACCAGAGATCTCATTACTTTCAAGCACATTTTTCATTTAAATTTTGTTATATATTTAAATCATAGCAGAATATGATTCGTTTAATCTTGGTCATTTCTACAGTAAGCTATAGATGAAAATTAAAATCAGGTTTCACATTTAATAAAAAGTGATTGTTCCAGCTAGCTATTTTCATCTGGAGGGAATATTGCTTTAAGTGTCTGCCGATTTGCTATATTTCTGCTACAAAATCATAATGGTCCTTAAGGAAATGAACACTGCATTAGGGCTAAGTCTAGTAAAGGATTTAAAGGGTGCAAGAATAGGACACAAGTTGTAAACTATGGCTCTATTCTGAGTTGCTAGCAGCCTCTGGAGGTGTTTGAATCTCATAAACTACTCTGTCGTTTTGAAGTTTCCCAGTCTCCCAGCTTTCCCTTAGAGATACTCCATTCATGTGCACCTTTAGAGAGTGTCTAACCCTCCCTAACAGGATTTGCATCTTTATAAAATGTCGTTGTGTCAAACATTTTGATCTAAGGTGTAACCAAAGCAAAATCTGTTTTTGCAGCTCAGTGGATCAAGTTATTATTTCAAAAAGAACAAAAGAAAGACTCCTCCCTCCAACCCCCCTTCCTTCACCCACAAAAGCAGCAAGACACACAGATTCAATCTCAGTCCCTTGCAGTACTTCACGCTTCTACTAAAGAAATCAGAATACAAGCTGCTTGGGCAGACCTACCCCTTCTGCTAAAGATGTGCCACAGTGCAGAAGGAACTCAGGATTTATTCAGCCAGAAAGAGCTCACTGGGGTGTGATTCTCTAGCCCTGTGAATAAGGTACTCATTTGTGAGGTAAGGGACCACAGCCCTGCTCACAGGACTGCTTCTGTATTTTATCCAATGACTACTTAATGGATGTGCAAGCCCAAGAGAGCAGGTAAGAAAGCAGATCTTCCATGCAGCAGATGAAGGCTGGTTTTTATGTTTTCTATGTAAGAATAATGAAGTGGGTTTTTTACCCCTTACATCCCCATGTGGAATGGTCACAGTCAGAACACAATATGGATAATAATAATTGTATGCAATAACACACTTTTTCATCTGCACAGGTTCAGACTCAAGTGTGAATCCCATTATAAATAATAGAATCAAATGAAGCAAGATGGAGCAAAAGAAAACTGAGCTTCTGTCCCGCAGCAAGATCCTGCAAGCTTTTGTCTTAATAATAGTATACTAGTGCCTATATACACTACCTGAAATGTCTCCTCTGGAAACAGGACCTCTCTAGGGTGATTTCATGAAGTAGAACCTGAAAACTTGTACTGTCTCATGTGTAAATTTGATTTATTATTTCTTTAATATGGACTAAAACAAAGCTTAGTCCTTAATAAGCTAAGAAAAAAATATACTCTATAAAGTTGATAGAAGATGAGGTAAAAATTTCTAACACACAGCTAGGTTGGAACAAAATACTAAAGGAAGTAAAAATAATAATGTTACGGTTTCTTTGGTGGGACATTCAGAGCAGGATTCTTTCATGACTCTATATTAACTTGTACAGCTATCCAATCTGATTCAAAGAGTGACTCCATCTCTGTTTTCCCTGTATACTGTGGTGAATGCCTGCCTACTGTTCTGAAGTAGAATAGCAGAGAATGAAAGGTAGGCCTACTGCTTTGAAGTGGAAGAGCAGAGAATGAAAGCTAGAGTGAAAGCTAGCCATATGTGCCAAGTGAATGACACTAGTCCACCACTGAGGTATGATTATTGTCTCTTTTTATTCTTTCTTTCCTTCTCAGTCTTTGTCTTTTAGAAGACGAATATATTCAAACGTAAATATTCACTAACAGAATTCATCTAACCAGGTTGTTGCTGAACTCTAGTGGATGAAGATGGTGCCTGAATATTTCCAGTTTATTATCAGAGGTCAAAAAGAAGTTCCAGCAGCTACTCTGCAGGGGCTGTCAATGGGAGTGATGCCCAGAGGGATGCCCACTGATTCTATAATCAGGAGTCCTCTGTCATGAAGGAGACAACTGCTTTTACCCTAGGCTTTCCTATGCCTCAAAACTACCCTATTCACCCTTTCTCAGAACTATCCACTCAGTTTGGAAATGTCAATGTGCCAGATGTCTGTATCCCACTGAGATCTCTGGCAGCAGGTCACTTCTCTCATGGTCTGTAATATGTGGGGTAAAGAAGGTATCTCAGTGCCTGGATCTTCTCGTGGTACGGTATCCTTGTTGGCATGTTCTTATTAATTTACTGTATGTCCTGACTTTGCAAAGGCACTGCTGAGTCTAGACTTGATTCAGTGTTATCTCAATTGTAAGTGCATAGATTATAAAATCAAATGGTACTGTCTAGTTCTCTCATTTGAGCCACAGAACCTGTAAGACACAAAATCTTCCTGCATTAAATTCTAGCTTATACAGGAATTAGTCCAGTTACTTAAATGGACAGGTGAGGTCACATATTCTGATAACAGATATGCAGAATAAATAGCCCAAAACAGAAAATCTTAAGTGATTTGCATCAGCACAGGAAATTCAACTAAACTGGGAAGATATGGCCACTTCCTGGAAATTCTCAAGAAAATTTCCACATCAAGTCATAAAGGACTATTTATATATATTGAAAGGAATCACATCTTAAAATACCAGTCATGAAATATCAACATATTTGAAATGATAATTGCTTTGAATAATAAAGTAGTCTGTTCACAAACAAGAATGGTTGACAGCTGAACTTGATGATCTTAAGGATCTTTTCCATATTTAAGGATTTTGTGATTCTATGAAGGGTGAAGTATAGCCATTCATGAGAAAATTTAACTTGACTGCTTTTCTGGTCAGAGTAGCAAAATAGAAGTCATGTGATTTTAGTGTCAGGCTTTTGCATAGTTATAACAGCACTAAATCTATAGAGAAAATTAATCCCATTAAAAGCTAATTTATTCACTGACCTAAAACTGAAATTATTTCTTTTGCCTACACGTTGGTATCCCATAATGCTGTATGATGCACACCTGTGGTATGTCAGCTGCTGCCATTTCAAAGTGTTAAAAGCAATATGTATTGCAGACACTCAATTTAGAGCATAGCCGAAGTTTCAGTGAGATGCACTTCCCATTGTTCATGGCAGTTCTGCCTGCAAGCACCTGGCAGAACACAGCCTGTGGGAGGGAAGGAGGATCTGGAATGCAGAGCCTGAACGTGGCTATTAGTATAACAATAGGAACTGCAGAAAAGTGTTCCTAGCGAGTTTATTTCAATAGCATTGGAAGTTGTGTGTGTGTGTGCATGTGTCTTTATCTCTGAGGGAGCAGTTGGATGCATTTGAAGAGCAGTTTTAAAAGCTGTGTTGAAGAAAAGAACTTTCAAATAAGAAAAACTGTTGAAGAAAGTCTGCCAAAGAAAATTCTTACTACCAAAAACTAGGCTTGATACCTAGGACTGTCAGAAGAAAAGTCTGCATGCACATTTTGAGCAAGCATCCTAAAGGAGTCAACTAATATTCCAACATCGTGGCTGGACATGGGTTTCAAAGCACAGAGGGTGGTTGCAATCTCTCCCTCAGATCCTTTTTTCCAAGAGGCTGACAAGAATGTGAACTCTGGTTTCCCATTAGCCGATATGCTAATACCATTTGTCACTGTCTGAGGGAAAATGGCAGTATTTGCCACTCTCCATTTCTCAAATCCTTCTGACTCCTATCAACAGCTAAGCCCTTGCTGTAATGGTTGGGAATGACCAGCAGAAAGTGTGTGAAACACTCTTTCCTCTCTAAGCCACAGGAGATAGAAGAGCAGTGCCATAAGTTACACTCAGGTGTTTAAAGGATCTCTCCTGCACTAACGCTGCAAACCTGCAGACATGTGAAAGCAGGATTGTCTCCACACACTGCATGATCTATGAAGAAAAACTGTGATAACCAGCTTAGTAAAACAGAAAATAACATTTCTGGAAGCTTCAACATGCAAATCACATGCCTCTTGGGGATGGTTTTTCTTTGCTGTTAGGGGAGGTATAGTAAAATAGGACATAATCTAGCTTCATTCCTTCTCAGATTTAATATTCTAGAAAACAGAAGAGTTGTTATATTATGCAGTTTTCATCCATAATGAAGTACAAGATGTAAGCAGAGTGCCATTAATATTAAGCACGTTAATATATGCTTAGAAATGGAAAATATGTACTGAATGATTACCAATATCATTAAGCAGCTACCAATTTTCTTATTGATAAAGACTGATAATGAGGCTCTTATTAGATCTCAAACACCATGAGAAATACTTTTGGTATGTATCCTCCATGTTCACATGAGAGCTGGCAGGCTATCTGAACCTACAGTTCTATATATGCTTCCTGCAATTAGGTCAGTTGCCACATTGCAATGTATTTTTCATGTGGATTCCAAGTTTTAATTGAAATGTTGTGAAAAATTTCATTCCCTGGGTCAGATGTTAACATTTTATGGTTAAGGAAGGTTCAAGTCAGTCTCTTAAAAAACCCTCCTGATTTCTTTAGTCCAATATTCTGTTCCTGGAAATTGGTTTACCACAGATACGAACTGCTTGCTCTAGGCTGACCTCTTCCAAAATTGCTGAGACTCAGGTTCATTTACAGACAATGGCTAAAAGTGCATTTTATTAAACTGGGTTCCATTTTACTTNNNNATAGGCCTTACCAAATCAATAAGGCAAGAAGCATTCATTTTGTTGCTTTAGACTAGAGACTTAAAGGTCAAATAATATAAACACTGTTAGGCACATAGCAAAGACAGCAGTAAATGCTCCAAACTTCGATACAAATAATCTTGGTGGCCTTTCATGGGAGAAAAATATCAAAGGTATCTTCTTATCTTCTGGTCACAAAAAATAAAAATGTTCAGCAATGTAATTTGAGTTTGGATATAAAACACACTGCTTGTACTTGTATGAACATAAAAATTAAAGAGAAGATTTCAATTACTATGTTGTTTAAGAGATAGATTGTAAGTTATGAGGGTCTTGAATAAACTGCATGTGTGAGTAGAATTAAAGTAGAAGCTGTAACTCTATAAGATATCTTTGTGTAGTAGCTGTAGCTTAAGAATTTAGAGCATCAAAGGATTTTCTAATACATGGTTTGAGTATTTTTATATATATATACTTACAATAGACCTGTTAAATATCTATAGTGTTGTACATGTGCTCAACAACATAATTATTTCAAATTACATGAGTTTCCATGTAACAAAACTGCATTTTACTAACTACACTGTATTTGGTAAATTAAGGTTATTGCTAAATGGCAACTTTTTCCAGCCTCAAGAAATGAAATATGCAATTGAAATCCTTTGATAAAAACACTAAAGTAGAAAGAAATATACCAGACTAACAATGCAGAATCACTAAGAGTCACACAAAATAAACTGGACAAAAAAATTATATTCATTATCCAGTGTTCCTGTTTGTT
>VWZN01002251.1:35324-52994 GCA_013396955.1 Regulus satrapa
GGTTTTTGGTTTTGTTTTTTTTTTTTTAAGATAAGGCCTTAGTTGTTCTTTTTGTGGTTCTGAATTGGCACTCTTCAGTTTTCATTTGGCTTTTTTATTCCTAGAATAATAGTTTTAAATGCAAATCAAGTGGGCTCTGCTCCTGTGTGATCCTGAGCAGATGCCAGCTGTTTACAAGCACAGGTTGTTGGTTGCAAATACATGTAAACCATTCTTTAGGGTACATTTACTTTAGACCTTTATGGGACATGAACAGCTTACAAGATGCTAATCAAAGTAGATCTAACTATCCTTTGTTTTTTCAGCTGCTTCACTAGGACTCTGCCATTAAGAATTCTTTCCTATTTTACTGGAAAATAAATGGCAGTTATGTCTTACTTGTTGGCCTTGTTCCGGAGGATAAGTTCCTTTCTTTCAACAGTAGGTGGCTTGAACAGCTAAATATTGCCTATGCACTAGCACTTATTTTGTGGTCTAGTTGTCACATGCACTTCAAGGTAATTCAAGTATTTATTACTTCGGTGCTTTCTTCTCCATATTAGGCAGTGAACATGGAGAAGAAGTATAATTTTATTCCCTCTGTGAGAGAAAAATATACAATGAAATGTTAGATTGACAGGTAAAAATCTTTGGTCTTAAGAAATTCCGATTTTATTCTAAGGCCACATTTCCAGACAAAGTATATTCAAATGAATAATAATCAAGCAGTCAAGTCCTCTAGACATGAAATATTGCGGAACAATTATGTGGTGTTATAAAGACAAGTAGTTTTTTCACTCTCTCTGTCCAGTCATTGTTGCCAATTTTACTTCTTTTACAAATAATATACAATTAAACAAAAATGCTGCAAGCCTACATCTAAATGACAGGATTTTAAGAAGTACTAGAATTCTAGTTCATAGAATATGTTTTCAGTAACTGTAAACTAATTTTTGAAATGCTATTTTAGTGATTTTTATTTCAGGACATATATAGATAAAAATTGCAGCATTGAGGGTGTGTGTGGGTGTAGGTGTGTGTGCATAAACAATTCTGTGAGTAAGGAAAGGTAAAGAGAGGAAATAAAAAGAGAGTCATAGCTTCCAGCATAAAGTCTGATAAAATGAAGAAAAAACAGATTTTTTTTTTTTTAAAGGAACACAGATATTTTATTTAAAGTACCACAGTAAATTTGATCACCAATATTAATACTAATTTTGCCCAGACATTTATCAACATAAATGTTTTCTTTAACCATGTTCTATGTAAATCTCTTTACATGGGATCATGCCAGGAACCATTTCTAGTACAGGTTATCAGCATATCTTTTGCTCTGCTGAAGAGAAACAAGGCTCTCTTCCTCCACACCCATGGTTTCTTCTTCAGTGTCCTTGTCCCTAAAGTGTGGGTGGAGGTTTCAAAATACTGGAGCTGCAGGAACTAAATTATATTTAGAATAAGAAACACTGAGCCTTTGAACTTAATGTTGAAACCAATATGAAAAAGAAAAGAAATCACACAATTACATATTTGAATGTTTGCATTTCTTTCTGGAGATAGGCAAGCATAAAAGACCTTTGTCTGAAGTAGTAAATTCTCTGTGTAGTCATTACTAGATAATGTGCAATATTTTTAAGTTGTCTGCAGAACTTTTTCTATAATACAGCAAAAAAGTTTAAAACTGTTCTTTTGGGGAAGATCCTGCTTTTCCCCAGAAGATGCATTTTAATTTGGAAAATAAACTACAGAAAAATTCAAAGTTATCAGCTAAGCAGTAATTATATCTATAAAATCTTCAATAATATTTTATAATAAATACCATCATAAGAAAAACTTCAGAATCTCACTTTCAGCTCTATATCACCACAGGAAGGAAAATTTAGGTAGCAACACAACAAATTTTTAAGACTAGAGAATAAATCTCTGAACTAAGTTTAAGTTAATAAATCTATATATTTGGAGGGGAATGCCCTTTTCCAAAAAGCTGGTGTCTGAAATACTAAAATACAGCTGTCAGGTTTTAGAAGAAAGTAAAGGATCTGCAAATGTTCTTTTACGGAATCTGGTGGGGGGTTTTTTTGTTGTTTTTTTTGGGTAGGTGGTTGTTTGTTTATTTGTTTGTTTGTTTGTTTGTTTGTGATGACAGAGCATGTATGCACATGTTTGTCTATATTCTTGTGGTCGCTTTTATTGAAACTCATGGTGAAACGGTTCACAAGACCGTTCAGTGCCTTACAGAAATGTACTGTGTGAAATCATTAAGTTAATATTCAATCTCAAGTACCTTCAACAGGTTAGTGATAACTCATAGCACATATCTTTCTACAGTATCAGACACCAGAAAAATCTCACTTACACAACTTTGAGGAAAGCAGAAGTACTGCCTCACTGGTAATTAAGATACAAGACACTTGGGTGTCATTAAAAGCACCAGGAGCAGAAAAGATATTCATGGTACACATTCATCATCAGGAGTGTTGGAAAGTTACCATGACTTTGATAACTTATAGTGGATAAAGGCAGAAGGAAGTGGAAAAGATATATTGAGCAATATGATTAATCCCAAGTTATTGCTGGTAAGGAACTCCAGCAGCAACTCTTTTTAACTTGAAAAAGTCATGCATATCTGCATAATCTCCCAATGCAATTGCAGTAAGAGATGTATTGCAAAAACATATTTAATGATTTCATCAAGTAGCTTTAATATGATGAGTATGTTAAGAAGGCACATTCTGACATTTTCAGAGGGAGAACAGCGTACTTCTATCTGAAACACAGTATTTAAAACATTTATACACTTTAATTTTATAATTTTTAATTTAAAATATATATGTATTATATACTGTATATGTTTTATATATTTATTTCTACATTCCATGTTTAGTATACAAAATATAGTATAAGGAAGTGAAATCACACATTAACATAAATTATTATGACTGGCTTTATGCAAATCACCTATACATATAAATACATGAAGATCATGTATATATGCATAGTATTAATTGCTGGTTAGAACTTCCATTCTCATCTCAATATCTTTACACATATATACTATTTGAATATTGTTGATGTTTACAAATACTGGTGACATAACTGGATATGCAAAGCAGTTGTACTACAATTTTGAGGAGGGGTTGTTTCTTTATCTTGTATTTTCTTACAAATGGATCTCAGCTGCTCCCTTCCTCAATTTTACTGTGAGGCAATAAATAATTCAGTGTGCTAATTTGACAGATGACTCTCCAGGAGCCTCCTACCATTACTAGCACCATTAGGCCATAATATGCATGATGGGCACAGACCATTCAGCAAATGTCCTTCACTTGTTTACCCCTAAAGAGCTGTGCTCTGCGCAATTAACTAATGAAGCATTATGAGCCTTTTTTCCCCCTTCCCTGCTATTTCAATATATCAATGCAGATTGTCTAAAGGCAAAATATATTTTGTTTTCCTTTAGCAAATGAGTATTTATACGGAAGCTGTAAACTTGGCTTAAGTTCCACCTCTGTAAATAAAGACAAAGTAATACAATGCTGGAAAAAAAAATCTTTTGGTAATGAATTACACAGCACATGTACGAGGAATATTTTATATAGAGATTACAAAAAGTTAGCTTCAATATTAACAGAGAAACAGTAAATATGTAGTTCAGGGTCTTGTGCCACCTTTGTGCTGGCTGTGTTCTAGCTGCAAAAATCCAAAGGGGATCATATTAAAATTATGAAAAGCAATCAGGAATAAATAATGGCCCTAAAGTATGCATATAAGATGAATACCAGTATTTTGAGGATTATTTTAATCCTGTATATACATCACAGCAGCCAAATTGTATTATATATATTTGTAGTAAGAGAAGAAAGAAGAAAATGCTTAATAATATTTTACAAATTTAAAAAAATTAAAATTAAAAAAAAAGAAAAGATAAAATGACAAGAGCACCTATTTTTCCTGGACATCTTGTGGCTTTGTAGTTTTTGTTCCTTGGCAGATATTAGAGCTGCTCTCAGTCCAGCAAAAATGTGAATATGCACAAATAAATCCACAAGAAAATATTTCAAACAGTTTTGTAGTTTTCCATAACACATGTGGTTAAATGCATCATGAAAGATATTTAATACTGGATTTTTCTCTTAAAGAAAATATTTCTCTCTTTAAGTTTCTTTTTATGTTAATGTCTCCAGTTCCCCACCATAATACTGGATGCAATTTACTCCTTCCCTTTACACTTCTTGCTCCTTCTTTCCATACCTCCTGCCATCTTTTATTTATAGACTTCAAAAGGGACTCTATTTTCTATGGAGTGATAATTTTGTCATATATTCTGAATTTTTTCAGTTCTACATTTTTTTTTAATAATGAAATTTTAATATGCTCTGTAAAATAGCTATAATTTTCTGTTCAAATCTGTTTGCTTATTCACTCGTGCCATTAGCTCTTAAGTGGAAACATTGAACTTCTTGTTGTCCTTATTAAACTTGGTTTATTCTATTGAACTTGGGTTCCTACTCCCAAGCCTATTTTTCCATTCTACACAAAGCTGTTATTGGATGAAAAATGTCCTGCCTTGGCTAGTATGCCATCAGGATGGAGAAGGTGGTATAATGAGGTATACCAGGAAATTGGAGTGCTGCCCAGGAGGATCCAGCCTAGTTCACTCATACAAATTCCTTCTGCTCAGAGTGCAGAGAAACAGAAGATAAGTTCCTTACTCTTCCCTGTACCCAGGCTTATCCCTAGCCTAAAAACTATGTTAACAGTCTTTGTAGTACCCTAAGCACATCTAGTCTTTGTTTATGTTGTTCTGCCAATCTGGTCAGTGAGAAATAGCACCAGAGGAGAGCAGGTGAGTGGGACTCCAGAGAGTGAGGCCTCCAGTCCCTTTCAGCAGAAGCAAAAGTGGGCCCATCCTCCTTCAGGGGATGACCTGACATACAAGTCCTGCAGTCTTCAAGGAGCTGTCAGTAAGCAGGACTAGTAAATTAAAGTTTGTTATGTATTCAAATGCTCTAGTAATGAGAACTACACAACAGATTGAAATATCTTTGAGTTTTTACTTAAGTACTGCAACTTCTGAGTGCATATCTGCAGTCCTTAACCCTCAAAACCTGTTAATTTTCAAAGTATTTGTTCATTTAGAGCATTCACAACCACAAATATATCTCCATTTCTGTTTCAGGAATGTAGCAACAGTCCACTATAAATTCTTATTCTCTGGAGCAATAGAGTTTACAGGTGATGTAAAGTGCTCTTATGGGAGACACACAGAAATGCTTACAAGTGCTAAGTATCAATTACACAAGTGATTAGAAAATATGCAAATAAGGGTGTTCATATAAAATTACCTATTTCCATACAATTTACTCTCAGTAGCCCATGGGCTTGAGTAACATTTTAAAAATCTTGATTAAGTTATTAATATACAATTTTAGAAAAAGTTAGACATTATTCTCTTTATTTTTATAAGGAAGTTTAGCTTTAATGAAACTTCCCAGCTTAGATTAAAGAAGCTTTATTCCTGAAATGCAGCATACCATGGCAGGCAGATAGTAATATACAGAGATTACAGGGGATGACAATAGAACCCAAACAATTTGCATTGAAACCAAGGGTTATATGGTTGTAGTGTGTGTCCATTGCTAAACAATGGTATTGACACCCCCTTAGGCCTCATGGTAACCACTGGACATGTGGCTGTAGAAAAAAGAAACTTCTCTCATCCCACTTTCTCCCAGTGGTGCTTTGTTGGCTCACAGCAAGGGTCTGGCTTCGTGTCCTGATCCCACTTTAAGAGAAAGTCCAGCTCAATTGAATTTGACTTTCCGCCTTTTAGTAATGAGTCAACATACATGTGAACACACCCCATGATAATGTAGAACAGATGGGCAGATTTTTTGTCTAATTAGATTCTGGACAGCTTGTTTGCTTGTAGTAAATGTGCATATATTTAGAGATTTCACACTTATTATAGAGAAAAGAGATTAGCCAAAGACAAGGACAGAATGTTTTCAGTGGTTTTTTTTCCTGCTTAGCATGGGTGAAGGTCTACCAAAGAGAGATATTTGGTAAAATCCACAAGTGTAATTGAATTGCTTCTTGTTGTCACCCTCATCTTGGATTGAATGGTCTGCATTTTTGATCCTAGAAGACAATGCACCATTATGCAAATTTTTGAATTGCCCACTAATAAAATAAAGGTTTCCAAAATCTGTGCCACATATATTACAATAGTTTGACAATTCATTTCATCTACTGTATAAAAACAATGATTCCAAAGAACATTTTGTTAGTCACTTATAGCTATTCTCTTAACATATATTTACTAGTGTGCTGGTTTTTTTTTTTCCATTAACATCCTCAAAGCATTTTAAAAATTTGCTAACAAAGCATTGATTTGTTGTCAGTGGCAAATCTATGGCTGTGGTGCCATATTGCTTTATGAACAGAAAGCACAAGGTGCAATTTATGGAAAACAATATTTCAAGACAGAAAATACACTTTATCCAAGGAAATATATGGTATGACACTCCCATTGAGCCTAATAAGGTTTCTGTAATTCTTAATTATTCATCCCAGAATACATGTTGGAATTACATTAAAACGTGTGTTAGGACAGAGAGAAAAAGAAGCAATTGGTACTTTTAAGCATGGCATGCTATATATGAATCTAATTTTCATTCCTTATGCATCTACAAATCACTTTCATCTTTAGGTTGAGACTAGAGCAAGCATTTCAGATATTTCCAATATTAATAATGCAATTTAAATATAATACAATGCATTGTGGTATATAGTTGCCCATCATCCTCAGGAGTCATCTCTTAAGTGTATCACAAATGGGTTCATCCTGTTTTCCCTTCACTTCATGATCTATATGTGGAGTGGTGATGGGATGAGGCATGGATATATTGATGCCATTCTTCTATGTTATGTTTTTCACAGGTTTAACGGCTGGCACAGCACCCACCACCTTACTCCTATTTAACTTGGAATTAAGCTGTTTGAAACTGAAGTAATGCTGGTCAAAGAGAAAGAGTTTCTTTGAAATACAGACTGTGTTCATTTACCATTATCTTTCTCATATGAATTACTCCATCAGAATAAGAGATTTGCACATCCCTTATGACAAGTATTTTCTGCCTAGGCGTAAGTAAGAGTTTTCTGGTTGGTACTTGGATTGTGGCTCTACTCTTTTCTTGTTACCCAGGTTTTCCTCAGTATAAGAACCTGTCAAGCCCTGGTGGGAGGGCTGCATGTTCCCAATCTCCTAAGGTCTGTGACAGAGCTGGTGAGTCTGCTGAACACCCTTGGAACCAGTCTTGGGGGCATGCATCATTACCAATGCACCATTACACAGATTTTTATCCCATTCCCTATTACCATCTTTTAAAGAAGAATATTTGACACAATGGAAATATCACTTTTATTATTATACTATACAATTATGTGCATTATTGATTATTATTATTGTGATTATATTATAACATTATATATAATGTTTATAATTCTAAAGAACCTAATTTTAGTATAGTACTGAAAGGGGAGACACTCATAGTCAAAATTCAGTTTCAAGAGTATCATAGATTAGATCCTGAATTTGTGCTGAGACAAAAAAGAGAGCAAAATATCATTAACTAAAAAGACATTAGAGGATAAAATAGCAAAAATATTGGCTACTGTGGTATTATCACTAACCAAAGCAGGGACCTTTAATAAATTGTAAAATTTTATTATCTTCCACATAAGGGTTGCTCTAGATTAATTTGTAAAACCATATTTTACTCAGAACAAATCTGATTTATGTCCTCCTGTGAATTGTTCAGCTTGAACAAATTTACCCTGACTTATGATTAAAGTGTATTTTTAATCTTTTTTTTTTTTTTTTAAATAGGTCGTTAAAAAAATTCTAAGCATTTTCCTCTTTTAAACATTATATTTATTTTAGCTACTATTTATTTTAGCTACTTCCTTTTCTTGTTCATTTTACATTTAATATTAGTTGATTGGGATAAGTCTCCTGAGAAAACTCTTGTACTTTGTGTACATGCTTATTTTCTGCTTTACCCACATGTGACAAAACAAGTTACACTAACTGGCTTTTCAGAACCTAGAGATTTAATTACATTTGAGCTTTTTTATTCCTTTGGGATGGTGTTATCAATGCTCGAGTGACCTGAACATATTACTGCCTGACTCTTAAATTTTACGTTATATTTTTGATTTGCTTAGTTTTATGTTACTAAACATTCTTCCCTAAATCAGTTGCTCTTTCAAGTAGTCAGAATATGTCCCCTTCATCCCATTGTAACTGGTCTGGGGCTTCACTAGACCAGTAGGGCGCTGCTGCCACCATGATCATACTGTATTTGTGGGGAAAAGGTGAAATTCAGGAACAAACACAGACTAGCACTGAGCCTGGGGAAAAAGCAAATTGCTCCAAGACAAATGTATGAGCATGGGCATGAGTTATACTCAAAACTCAAAATGCTGGACTCAAAAATGCTGGAGAGGGAAAGAAGCAACCAGGAGTTGAATTCAAGGGTCCCTAATTAAGCAGTCTCAGTCACAATTGGTTTCATAACAGAGAAGGTGGTGAAACTTTGAATGCCTGGGAAAATGTATGAACATAACAGGTCAGTTAATAAATAATAAACAGAAAACAGGTCCAGATATGCTATGAATGAATCCATGTTTTTTCATCACAGCATTAGCCTGGTTCAGATAGAAATGTTATCAGCTCTGCTCTTAGCATAATAAAGTCTGACACAGAATAAACTCATTTACAACAGGAGGTTCTGGAGTTTGTTTTTAAAATAATCACCCCATTTTAAAACAAAACCCACAATATTTGTCCTCTGTATCCTATGGCAGCTGAAATCTGTAGAAATACTACAGCTTTAGAAGAGCAGAGACACAAAAGCAAAAGTACAGTATATTTGTTGACTACACCAGAATATGTAGTCAAATTTAGAAGGTCGTAACTTGCTTCTGGATGGTGCATCTTTCTATAATTGTATCTCACATTAATCTTATTTTATTTTACTGCTCACAATTAGGAAATTTGCAGCCTTAAACTTGTGAAATTAAAACCGTGGATAATTTCTTAATTGTGTAACTCCTCAGTACTCAATTAGCATTGCTCTTCTTTCCCCTAACAACGATGTAATACTGTACTAATGAAAAACAGAGCTTCTTTATTTGCTATGGCCTTGGGGTCAATTATCAATTTATCATTGTGTCCTGCAGGTTTAAAATAAAATAGTCTGTGCAGTGTAACCATTGTACAAAATTGACATTAAGTAGATTCTCCAAGTATGGACTTAATAAAAAATACAAAGAGTGCTGCCTAAAAGGCTTCTTCTACTATAAATTCTATTAGGTTGCCTTTAATATAGGACAGTAGGAAACTGCAAAACTAATTTAAAGGGTTTTTTATTTTTCCTTTTACCATCTTTGTATATTCTGTATGACAAGAGAGACCTAAATTTAAAATAGCTTTGATTGTGTTTTCAAGATTTGCTATGATTGCAAACTTAGCTTTAGTAATAAAAATGTTACTAGTACACTAAATGAATGAAGAATTTAGAGCTTTTATCTTATAACTATAAAAAACTGCTAAAATTATTGAATTCATATGTCAATGAAAAAATACTTAGATATGTGAAGCATTAAAATATCTTATTTAATTTAGACAACCAGAAAATAAGTAATTGAAAATCAAGTTTATTATTTAAATAATATATACACCTGGTTAGGTTGCTATTTTTTCTGAACTTACTGCAAGTTCTCCGTCCCTCTGTGTTCCAGAATTACTCTTTCTTTGTTCAACTCTGTTCTAGGAAAGTGAATGTACATGTGAAGAATATGAAAAGAGCAAATGAAAAATTCAGTACGTTCCTTGTTCCCATCACTTTGGTGGAACTTTCACAAAGACTTTTTCCCAGAAATATGTTTCGGTCATGTTGGCCAATGCTGAGCATTTGTGGGAGTTCTCTCTTCACCATGACATCAAATCTGAGGTCCCATAATTCAGCACCCAGTTATTGCTCTACATTTTCATCCAAAACTTTTCTCCTCTTTGCTTGCTCCTGGAAGAAGAATGTAATTTCCTCATTCCTAAATCTTAGGACACCTATTTCCCTCTTGTTTCCTAAGAGCCCAGCAACACCTGATCATCACTTTGGAGAAGATAAGCACTATGATGTTTATGACTCAGGACTGAACCTTTAGATCTGACCCCATCAGAAATTGCCCTCTGCCCTTTTCCCTTATTGACAAACCACTGCCATACAATCCAGTTTTTCATCACACACTTGCATTGAATACTCAGGTAGTCATGCACAGACATCTGTTGTAGTATCACTCCAGATTTGGCATCAGTAGGGTTGTCACTGTGTCTCACCCCTGCACTACTGGAGACAATGTTTTTGTGTAAGAGCTGGGGCTGGTCTCCCTACTCTGTCACAGTTGAAAGACAGAAAGTAATGGAACATTGTCATGTCTTTCTTTTTCTCTTTCCTACTCTTAATCTTGAAGCCAACTTTAATTAGTCCTACTTTCCTCCTACTCTCCTGGGGCTCTTTTCCTCCATTATGCAATTGCTTACTCTGAATAAACTCAACAGCAACCACACATGTACAAGGAGGTGACCCAAGACAGACAATGTTGAGAAACAGTTTTTCACACCAGACAGGTTTTCCCACCATACTCTCATAGATCTAGTTCAAGCTTCTTGTGGTAACAAGAGCATGATGTGTATATCAATATTTTCATTCCTGAAACTAAACCAGCAAATATCACAAGAGGAGAGTAATTTTTCAACTGGCGCCTTCTTCTGTGGCAGCACACAGGGTGGCATGACTGAGATACAGCCTGTTTAATTGATTAGTGCACTTGAGAGAGGGCTGGGTACGGTCCAGTACAGATCATTCTAAACATTGATAAATTACCACCTTTGTGTGAAACAGTTAAGGTGGGACTACTGCCCTTTGACAAACCAGAAAATGAAATGATTACTATTGGATTCTATTGACTTGTCTGGTTAGAGCAGTTGTGCTTCTTCCGAAAGGTTAATTGGACTTGAACTCAAGAAATTAAGGGGTCAGCTAAGGTCACAGTGACAGCAGGCAAACTTTTACTTAGCACTAATAATATTTGTCAGAGAAAGGACAAGCTCGAATTCTTTAGCTATGACTGCCCAGGGATTCACTATTAAAAAAAAAATTCTTTGTCTACTATATTATAGAAGCTGTAGGTCTGTGTGCTAATAATGTTCATTAGCATTTTAATTTTCATCAGATACTGTTGCTGAAAGATCAAGGGTATGACTTTAGGCTCAAGAAAATTGAGCCAATATAGCACAGTTATATCACTGGGGATCCCAAAAATATTCTTTTAGAAATGTTAAGAAATTCAATCTAAAATGGTCTGGGAAAAAAAAAAATCTGTGACTATAGTGTCTGTGGCAAAAGTCTAAAGCTCTTTACTTTATAAATTATTAACTTTGTTATTGTCTTAATTTCATGTGCCAAATTATTTCTGACTGTATAAATGCAGATTAAGAATAATTATAAAAATTCAGTAATGCTTTTTGGGTAAAAAACCCCAAACCCTAAAACCCCATCATTAGTTAGAAGAGGTTTGAGCTCTGTATTATGTAAGGAGGAAAGAGCCCCAAAATATCTTTACTATCTTCTTCCAGTTGTAAAGATTGGGCTCTCCAAATTTTCTTTCACATTCTTGAAAGATCTCAACATGTTGGAGAAATGGGCAAAAAACTATCTGAAATTCAACAGGGGCAAGCACAGGTTCCTGCACATGGAGAGAAAGAACCCCAGGCACCTGCACAGGCTGAGTGCTGACCTGTTGCAAAGAAGGACCTAGAGGTCCTGGTGGACAACAAGCTGTCCATGAGCCAGCAGTGTGTCCTTGGGGCCAAAACACCTTGGGATGCATCAGAAAGAGTCTCTCCAACAGGCTGAGAGAGGCGATCCTGCACCTCTCCTCCGCCCTGGGCACATCTGGAGAGCTGTGTTCAGTTCTGGGCTACTCAGGACAAGAGAGACATGGAGCTCCTGGAGTGGGTCCAGTGGAGGGTGGCAGAGATGATAAGGGACCAGGGCATCTCTATAATGAGAACAGGCCTCACTATTGTGAGTGCTGGGCCTCTTCATCCTCGAGAAGGGACTGCTGAGAAGGGGCATCATCAATCTCGGTAAGTGTCAGAGGGGAAGGAATCAATTCCGTCATTCTGTGACATTTTCAAAGTTTTTAAATAATAATATTAATAATATATGATTTCACATTGATATCTCTCACTCCCTGTGTATATGAATGGGATATATGCAAATATAGATACACTTCTTATTCAAAAGACACTATGCAATTTTAAATATTTCAAGATAATTAAACATTAATAGTACTTAGTGAAAAGTCAGACTTATACTCAGATGTGATATGTATTGATTTTAGTTCATCAGATTAATGGCCCAGATAATATACTTGATCAGATTTATCCTTAATGCAAACAGAAGAGCATATAAGTCAGTTCTCTGGTGTTCCCATGCTGGAATATGTTAACTGCAATACTTTAAAAACTTTTGTCTTGCATATGTGCTAGACATAGCTCTAGAACATCATTGTTTTACTGTCATAAAAAGGATCTCTTTTTTATTATTATTATGTACTTGCATACAGATACTATTGCTTTTATGTATGTGTATTTCATAAGTGACAAGATATGGAGCTATATTCTATAGATTAGATTGAATTTGGACACTGGTGATGGCTGCTCCAGTAGAGCAGAATTAGAGTTTTAATACCTGTTCCTTACTAACTTACTGCAAAATGTAAGGAAATTTGTTTTCAAATTGGTTTTAATGGCTTTTTGACAAATAGTTTTCAAATATGAGAAATTAGGGACCTACAAAATATGCAGAGACAATCAAGTCCAAAGACTTTAGATGAATTTTAGACTGAAGTCTAAAGGTTAGAAGGCAGCTGCAGACCTCTCCTATACATGAACTTTAATCGATCAAGCACAGACCAAAGGATACCAACTGATTTGGTGAGAATTCCATGTCAAAATAAAAACTGTGTAACAACTTCTTTAAGTAGAAAGGCATGCTGCATGCAAGAAATAGAAAAGCAGGATAGATGGAGCAAGGGAAAATTTTTACACATTTTGAGCCACATTCATTTAGGAGCAATATTCCTAGGGAAAAAAAATTAAATCAAGAACAAAATCCCACTTTAGCTGCTATGCTCATAGATCACAATAGGATCAGCTTCAGCATGGACAAGTGAGTCTAACCAAATAATTTTTATAGAAGGAATTTTGATATAATTTTTCTTTATTGATATGAAGTTAACAAATTGTCAGAAATAACATACAAAAATATTTTTAGTCAGTGGACTTTGATTAGTCCTCCAGATTTTAACCTAAAATTTCATTTGGCATTATTTCTGAATTAGAAAACTTCATATACTAATTCAATTTAAGAAGTCATTTAAATTGGGATAACCCTATTGGAGTAGGGAGTAGCTATTTTTACTCACTAGTGTTATATATAACCTCAGGAATCAAAGGGGAATACACAATGTATCTTCTGAAGTTTATGTTGTATGCCCAGAACCACGAATATATTATCTATATCTTGAATTTTGCTGTTCATAATTATGCACTTCTTATTTAATAAATAAGGCCTTTTTGAGCATATGCAAAACTGTATCATTTTCAGCATCTACTATTTAGCTGTTTTGGATGTCACAGGGCAGAAATTAATTTCTTTAAAAACGCAAATAATGCACCTAACCCAGCAGTGTTTGTGCCCTGAATGAAGATTGAAACCCAGCAGTGTTCTTTGTGCCCTGAATAAAGATTTAAAAGAATTATTACTACAATATTTATGATGAGATGCCCTATACAGTTCAGTTTCATTTCTAAGGTAGGAAATGGAAACATACCTTATTTTTTTTCTTCCAATGAGATTATTCACATAAGGTGCTAAATATCAAGAGAAAGAGTGGACTATATCACTGGGTTGATGGATAGCCTTTTGCTATCTCTACACAACAATGTTAAATTTTACAAAAATAAAAGATTAGTGCTCAGTGAGGTGTATCCTTGGTTTGTCTGTGTTTAGAGAAAAATCAGGTTATGACAATGCAGCAAAAAAGTTACAAAAAGTATTCTTATTATATCACATTGCCTCTGGGTGAGCATTTAATATAATTTACCTTTAGACAGAAGTAGAGTTCCTGTAACCTTATTTTCTATTTGGGAAGTGCAGTTAAACAACCTTTTTGGAACTAGTGCATTAAAGAGTGGAGGAAAGTAGAGGAGCAGTAAAAAGAACAAATAACATATTTCTTCTAGTCAGACAGATTAGGAAATTGTACTGCAATTTTTGTGGGTATCTCTGGGTCTTAGATTAGGGGAAACTTATTGTCTTCAATTAAAATAATGACCAAATTAGTTTGGTTTGTATTTTAGGCACTTTTTGAGTCCTGCTATTAACAGAACACAGTTTTTGTCAAAGTTTCTAAGTCCTAAGTTAGAAAATTCCAAGTTCTCTCAATCAGAAATGTGTTCAATTTTATTAAAATAAATCCAAAGTTGTACCCTTATATTTTTCTGAGTAATACTTTCTCTATACAAATTTTATTAAGGCTTCAATTTGTCAATGTAAAACAGCATGTTGCATCATATAAATGGCAGTTAGTGATCAAATTACATCTCTTGATGGCATTTCATGAAATAAAATTAGTTTGCATGCACAGAAAAAAAAAATCTGTTTATATATAATTTGAATAGTTCTGAAAATATCCCACATGCCTCAACACCAAAAATCAATGTCTTTAAGTTGTGCACAGACTACGTGTAAAAGCATGCTTGAATTAGAAAGAAGATAAAACAGTTATAGCAGATGGTGAATATTCTGCCCATGTATACAATGTATTTTTCTGAGTGAAGCACTATCGCTAGTAATGAATAGTAACAAACTATGTGTATATGTATTTACTTAATGTGACTTCTGTTACTGTCATTATTTGATAAAAAATTGGGTCTTCACTCTAAAAGAAATTTTCTTCAATCTTCACACCAAAGATTTTGAGATTTAAGAAGTAACTTTCTTATTTTCATCTTTTCACTTCTATGTATTCTGTCTTGTTATCTCGGACTATCCTGACTGCTGCTCTCATCTTCAATTGCAGGTACAGGTACATGAAAACGGTGTTATTCCACCTAGTTTCTCTTAATGTTTTCAGAATAAACTAAATGGAACTGCTTTATCAAGGATTAAGTAGTCAGAAATAAAAGCTAAATCAAGATTTTAGTCCTATTATTATTGGCAGCACTTTGGACATCTTTTATAGTTTTGACTTTGCAATCAAATTACCAAGTCACAGATTTAAGTTTGTTTTCCTAAAGAAATTCTATTAACATTTAAAAGACACTAGGATGCAATATTGACACATGGGAAAGAAATTGCTAAAATTGTCTAAAAAATGTGTGTGAATATCTAGCTATAGCCATGGACAATTTAAAACAATAAGTACGGGTGTTTTTACTAATTGTATGCAACCTATCAATTTTAAATGAATATGGATTATATAATTCATTAAATATTTTTAAATCTAACATGAGATTAAATGTGCTGTTCAAAAAACTAAAATGCGGTTATGGTGCCACAACAAAATCACAAGGAAAGACAATCCCTGTGTGCCCTTGGTGTGACAGGTTCTCTCAGCACGCTGTTCCCAGCCTAGCCACAAATTCAGTGGAGGATCTTGGGGTTTCCTTTCTACTGAGGAGCGCAGGACTTGCTGAAGCACATACATAGGTTAGGCCTGTGCTACATCCTGGCACACAGGAAATTGCAGCAAAATTTCTGCCTTTATGTGTATAGTAAATATCACTTCAATGCTATCATGAATATATGCCAGAGAAATAAGAAATTACTAAGCCCATACTGATAATACTGTAAGACTATTCTTTCATGTTGTTGAAGAGATTTAATGTTGTTGTTATAATCCCCCATTCAAAAAACAACAAGATGAAAGCAATAAGGGACTGCTTCTCTTGATGCATATATAAAAATGTATTGTTCCCATAGTTTACTCAAGCAAAAAGACAAACTCTTGCTTGAATGATTTGCTGTAGTCGAGATATTAGTGACAATTTATGAGGTGACCTTAACAGGAATAAAAATATTGTTACAGGTGAATTTCAATCAGCCTGATAAAGCATATGTAATTGTATAATTTTTCTTCTTATTTCTAATTTCTTTGCTGGTTTAGTTGGATAGTTTCCCTCTCTACTACCAGCTAAAATTCAGTATTTGGAGCAGTTATTTTTATACAGCGCAGTAAATATTTTAGTGCCCTTGCATAACATCCATCTGAATGAGTTATTTCTAATCAGGTTTAAAATGTAAAAGCATTTCAGGCTGAATTTTTTAGAAGTCTCTAGATGCTAGATGTATGTGCCATGCATAACATTACTGAACTCCAGCCTGAAGTGGAGCTTCTTATGAGCCAGTGAAATGCTAAAATTGAAGGAAAGCTCACAAGTACAGCTACAAGGATTCAGACCCTTTGTTTTAGAAATCTAGAAGGCTCCAGTACTAGACTGACAAATCTTGTGTCTATGACAGTAGCTACCCCAGTAGCTCTGTGAGAAGAAGGCTGGATGGGGTCTGGAGCACTTTGGTGCTTTTCAGCGCTGTTCTGCCAATGGTGCCTTAGAGTCTGCTTGTCTGCTGGAGCATAATGTGACTGTCTGCTTCATGCTTTCTTATTTATATCTAGACCTGCTTCCAGAACACTTCAGAGGTAGACAGGCTAGAAGTCTTTCTTGGTGCTGAATCCATCTTTACACTCAGAGTGAAAATCTCTCAGAGATTGAAATCCTCAGTGTTTGATTATTTTGCCCTGCTAGGAAGGAGAGACAAGGAACATGGTTTTCTGTGTATCTTCCCATGGCTTCAACCAAAACTTAAAATTCAATTTTACAAATTTTCAAACAATCTGTTATCTTCATATTCTCATTTTTCCATTACTTAAACCCTTTTTTAAAACTATGTGTAGTGAATATTGGGTTTTGAGTTCATTTATATACTTGTGTTTGAATATTTTAGTCAGGTTGAACCAAGGTTAATCAATTTTTTGAAGTATGCGTGATGGTACCCCCATATAGATTCTTAGCTATCTGAGCAAAATGCTGGCAAGATTCTTAAACTCAAATAAAAGTTAGATTTTATCAGTATTCCAAGTATTTTTCTAAATAGCTTAACATTTAGTAATCCCCACCAAAAATTATTGTGTTATCACTGTATAATTTTTTTTAATAAATATTAGGTCACTTATATTAAAATTAAAGATTAAAAAATCAGTATAATTATTTGAAATCTTGGCTTGGATTAAGGTAAACATAAACTAAGTTTGCAACAAAACAACTTTCAACAAAACAAGTTATAATCCCTGTGGAATAGTTATGGACAATTCACTGCTCTTAAGACCTATTCTTCTTTAGAAAGGACTTGTAAACTTGGATATCATACATATTCCTGTGTGGTACATCTCGCAAAAGTTGTGGGGTTTAAACTATTTTCACCATATTAATATGTTTATCGCCTTCCCTGTTACCAGTGGAGTTACTTAAAGGTTAAAAACCTTTTTTTTTTTTTT
>VWZN01002252.1:1549-11915 GCA_013396955.1 Regulus satrapa
GAGGAAGACAGATTTATTATTTAAACTGAGTTATTACCCATACCCCCACAAGAAGATATAGATTGTATCCAAGCAAGTCACAGAGATTACTGGCAAAGCTGGCAGAGGAACCATTGCCCCAACAGTTTTATCAGGCAGCTGGGAAGAGAATGGGAATTCATATTTACTTCATGAGGGCAAATATTTCTACTAAAACTCTCCCAAAGGGAGTTTATGTCAATCTACCAGCAAAGGGGAAAATTCTAGACAATTTTATAGTGGATTAAAACCAAATATATAGTATTTAATTGGAAAGCATTTGTCTTGGCTTCTTTCCAAATTATACAACTTTCTTGCTGGTCTTTTGGCCAGGCTCCAGTGAAACATTCTGAGTTAGAAGGACAGAATCTATATCCTTCATGAAGGATGTGAACTCAGTGATCTGAAAGGTCTTTGCTGCAGCCACCATGTTTCCATGACTACCTTTCAAATTAGCAGGAAGTGTTCATCTTCTAACACTAGAAATAAGATCCTCTCTTGCAAGGTATGAGTTGATTTTGTTTCTCTCTCTTCACAATTAGCCACTTCCTCCAGCTAAGACTTAATCATCTATCTTGGCTCTCAAAGGAGCTATTGTCATGTTTCTTTTCCCAATTCAAAACATTAATTTTTTTTTTTCTTTTTTTTTTTCTTTTTTTTTCTGTGGTCATCACAACAACATTTGGTGGGGAAGACAGGCAGCACTGGACAGGACTCTACTTGGTAGCATGAGCCAAAAACACAAAAAGCACATCAATAATTGTTGCGAGCAGTAAAAATTATTCAGAGAACTATGGAGGAGTAATTGACTAAACCCACTTGTTCTTAGTCCAAATAAACACCCATATTCCATTTCCCTACTGTTCATTCATTGCCAAAGACTCCAAAGTGATGCACCTGTGCAAAGGAGGAGTTATGTGGATTAAATTCATGCATTTATTTCACAGCAATAGGAGCCTTAAATGGTTTTATATTTCATTACACTATTACAGCTGTTGAGCTGGGCAGTGGTAATGATGAGGGTTATTTTGCCAGCCATAAACAGATGGAGCATTACTGTGCAAAATGCTGTGGTGCTGTGAAGACAGTGGGTGACATCCCAGACTAGGATGGGATAGCCCAGACAGTTCTTCAGCAGTTAGTTTTTCACAATATTAGTCATCATAAAAGTGTATTAATTGTGTTCAACTGAACAGAAAATATAGACCCAGACCTTTGTATCAGAAAAGTTGTTGCATTAACTCTGCAGAATACCTGAGGTAATCTGTACAAGGAGAGTATAAAAATACAAAATGCTATCTGTAGAGGATGTGAAACTTATTATTTTGTAAAAATAAAAATATAAATACATAAAAAAGATTTATGTAATTTGGGGACCCAAATTTTCTATGTGGATTGCAGAAATAGGAAAAAAATCCGTTGAAACCTGGAAAAAATTAGGAGCCCACTTCATCATTGTAGAAGTTGTACTTCATGGTTTTGGGACAACCCTTCCAACACAAAATATTCTATGAATCTATGAACTAATTAAATGTGGGAGACACACCAATTTTATGACATAGAAGTCAGAACAGTTTTAGTTAAAGGTTAACAGGATAATTATTTGTCCTAACTTTGAGATTAACGTTTCCAGCTGTCCATATCTTCATCTTCTAGCAAATATTGTCTCTACCCAATAAAATCCCATCAGATTATAGTGTTAGGGTCCAAATTTATCACTATTACAAAGCCACTCACAAGAGTGATTATGCTTACAAGTTGTATTTTAAAAGATGTATTCAAATAGTATCTGAGCCATTAAGCAGCACATGAACCTGCATGTAAGAACCTATACCTATTTCTCTATCATATTCTTAATCTAAATTGTAGGTTAATGACATGCAATATCAATATAAGACAGAAGAGTGACCAGCACCTGTTTTAATTCCACATTTATTTCCTTCTGTAATGCAATGAAGTACCTTACAAAATGTTTTGCCTGATTTGCATCTTTACTACTTGGCCTTTTTTTCATTTTACCTCTGCCTTTCTGGTACAAAAGCATCCCAAAAGCAGTATGTTTATTACAAGTCAGTAGTGAAAAGAAAAATAAATAAAAATATATTTGGGATGTTATAACTTAAATTGCAAAGATATTCCTACTAGAAGTGGGAAGATTTCTTATAAAATAATTATATTTTTAGTGTGTAATGAGCAGGGGAGAGATTATTCTCTTCCCCCGTGGAGGTTATAATGCAATGCCCCCAGCCTATAAACAGTTATGTAAATGCTTAATTTGAAGTGTGTGAGTCATCTCAGAGCTTACAGAGTGTTAAGCAGTTTCCTCATTGCAGAATTGTAGCCTAGACAAAAGTGATAACAAGGGTGCTTTGCTAAGGTTTCAATAGCAATTTGTTTAGAGCCCTTTCCAGTGCCTAGCCATTCTGATTTTATTTATTCTTTTCCTAATAAGTTGAAAGTAATATTGCCCTACAGATTATACTGAATTAAACTTGACACCATTTATATAAATACATTAATAAATATTCTCCTTTCTTCACGTTTCTTCAAGTAGCCTGCCAAAAACAAATGACCTCTTTGAGGAACAGATGAAGAAATAGAGAACAAAGAAATGAGCAATCACAAACGTAACTAGCAGTGCTTGCTATCACAGTGACATTTACTGGCCTCCACCAGAAGGAGGTTCCATTGCAATTTAAATCAAATTTGCTCAGAAGAAACAGTGTTTGTAGATCTACCATAAGCAATGCATGCTAACTTATCACACCAATGGGATCCAGAATATATAAGCTCTGGTACAGCAGTAGATGATCCAATACAGCATTTTACAGCTGAAATGCTTTCAGGACTTCAGCTATTATTTTCTGAATATTTGTTTACTGTGGGACATACTCAGACCTGACATTCATCCAGCTGATCCTGGAGTGTCCCTGTTGTGGAATCTTATTGACTTGTTGCCCTTGTAGTTGAATTAAACTATGTAGAGGATTGGAGGACAAACTTCTCTGAGCCCTGGTGGCAGGTAAATTGGAACGGCAAGTGACAGTAAGTATCCCAAAGTCCTGCAAAGCACATGCAGTAGAGCTAGAACTTCACCTAAATGTCAAGGTCAGTAATTTTTGGGAAAAGACAGTCTCAACCAGAGCAAATGGGCTTTGCATCATGATGGTAAATCAAACATCTTAGATTTATGGCAAGTCAGTAAAGATCACCAGGCTTACAAAGCCCTGGTCTTGAATATTGCATAGTCATGCGGGATGTTTCCTGCCTGATCAATAGAGCTGGAAGTCTGAATTTCCTGCGGGCCACAATTGTCATTTTTGGAAGATGCCTTCCTGTCCAACACAACCAGTGTGCCAGTGGTCTTGGTGTATCCTGAGTCTTGAAGTGGTGAACAGTCTACAAGCTACAGCTTTGAGAAGCTCAAGCTGGACTTTCAAGGACTGTGTTTCCAGGCAGAAAGATGTTTTAGAATTTCCAAGATCACTGATATGAAGCTTGATAGCAGGAAAACCTTGGGATCCTCAGCCCCAAGTAATTTACTCTCCTTGAAAGAATTTTAAAACTCTGGGAAAATAGGTGTTCAAGGTCCACTTGGTTGCCAAACGTCTTCCTGCATTACCTGAATTCAGATTCTGCAAATCCTGGAAGAGATCCCAAAATCTTGTTTAGCAGAACAACCTAGCTTTTGTGACTGTCCTGATCTAAGAGCTCTAAGGTGCTGATCTATTCAAATTAAATAATCTAGCAGTCAGGAAAACAAAAAAATCAATCAAATAAAATGGCAAATCTTTTTATCAGAAATCCTGTCTCCTTGAAATCTCTGCTTTTCATACTACTGTCTAAGCAACAGAAAAATAATTCTGTTGAACCCAGTGTGTCCAGTCTACAAATTATTCATTCATTTATGAGCAGTTGATAAATAAAATTGTAAAAATCCTATCAAACAGGATTTTATTAATGTCTAAACTATTTAACAATTTACCTTTGTAATTTTAAATTATCTGTTGGAGTTTTATGTTCCCACTTAGTGAAAGGGTGAGCTAGTAGTTCTGCATGTTTTGTCTTTCTTAGTGAAAATCTGTGGGTTTGCTGTTCTTTACACAAACATGAGCTCATGTAATATCTCCTATGGCATCAAGAGAAGTTTTTATTCATAAAAGTGACATTTGAGTAACTAATAGCTTTTTAATAGAAATACCTCTACAATGAATATAGAAAGCAGAGGGTTTTTTCCTTCTAAGTCTTCATTTATGCAGAAAATGTCATGTCAACCTTTTTCTTCTGCCTTTTTGACAAATGCTCTTTTCAAACTGAAATTTCATATTCATTCTAATATGTAACATGTGCTAATCATATTAGGAATGATTCATTTTGTTCAGAATGGCAAACTGCTGCTCTTAGCTAGCTCTTATTAGTAATGCCACTCCTAAGCATAGAGCAGAAGAATCTTTGTCAAGGATGAAGGAAAGTGGTTGCTCTCAGATATTTTTCCCCACATATTCAGTAGTGTTTTATTTTGCTGGGTTTATTATTTTTCATGATCACACCTCAAATTAATTTTATAATATTTAATGGTCTCTAATGTTAGAGACCTGGCATGTCCTAGCCTTCCTAACTTTATGTGTGAAGACAGAGGTATAAGATGAATTTACATGTTAACAAGATTCAGACTGCCTCTCACCTGTGCTGGGTGCTGGAGGTAAAGGCCTGGAGTTGTCTCCAGGCAGGGAGGTACTGGAGATCACACATTTAGGATGGGGAGGAGAGATGGGATGAGGCAGGATGGCTGTGGGAACAGGACAACAGGAATGTTGAGGGGTTTTGTTTTGAGGAGAAACAGCAATATCCTTCTCTTTCAGCTCAGCCTTTTTGGAACCTGGTTTTAGGCTATTGCATTGTCACAGAGTGTTGCCAGTAGCTCATTTCAGAGAGGTACCTTATTACCATCATCCAGCTTTCCATGTGCATACCCTCAAAGAGGTCGGGTCCTCACCTCAAAATCAATCTTTTTCTGCTTCCCAGCTATTCCTTCCACACAATACTGACCTAAACATTCAAGATGGAAATAGCTTTTAGAAGAATTCCTTATTGCAGTGTAAGAGAAGAAAAATGAACAGGACATTGCAAAGTTATTGCTGTTCCTATTGAATTAGCTTTTTCCTCACACTCATCAACACAGGTATTAGACACTGGCTGAAATGAAATAAGATACAGGACCTAACACCTTTTGTCATCCTATTACCTGCCTTTGATGCCAAGGAAGTGCTGCCTGCCATCTTAGTCTTGAAAAAAATCCTCACTTCATTTTTAAATGACCACCTAGAAAAGGAGAAATTTTGCCTCTTTTTCCTCTGTCTTTTATTATTTTCCTCTGTTTTTTCATGCTTCTTAAATAAGCTTATTATTTAGCAGTTGAACTTTAGCATGTCACAACTACAAAGTGTTTTGGGACAGCAATTTATGTAAAGTATAGTTTAACATACTTGCTATACAAAATCTAATGCATTTAAAAAATAAAAAATCCTAAACAGCTCTCTCCAAACTCCACTGAAAGGTGGGGAAAATGAATGATAACAATTTCAAAGCAAAGCACTCAGTTGGATAAGATCACTTATCTTCTTCTAATGACAAAAAATTGCACCTTTTAAATTCTCATATAAATACATGTTTTCTTTAAAAAGCACATTGCTGAACTTCCATCAAAAAGCTTTTTTTTCTTTCTTTTTCTTTTTATATCCCAGTGCTAAAGAGCTTATTCCTGGTCCTATTTTATATGCACATCCTTTTAGAACAGACAGACTAACTGTTTTCAAAGGACAGATATATGACCTTGCTTTTTTATTATTTGCAATGCTGTAGTCATTTGCATTAAAGTCTGTCAAAGTTTTCATCATAAAATTAAGGTTGTTTTCAGGGACAGTGACGCTCATAAATAGATATTCACCTCTTATGCTATTGAATGGTACAGGTACAGGATGCTGGGGTAGTAGATCTTTGCTCTGATTCAGTATGGATGACTGTTTTCTTTCCTGTTTTTTTTTTATGTTTGTAGATAAATCATCCTAAATTACCATTACAGTATTTTAAAGTGAGGTTTTTGTTGTTGCTGTTGTTGGTTTTTTTTTGTTTTTTTTTTTTTTCACCTCACTATTCTCACCTCAGATGATCCATATGACTTCCTTTAAGTTTTGATTTCAACTCCATTGAGAGTGTACACTATATAGGAAACTTGCTAGATATGTGATCATGCAATACTTAACACTTAAAGCCATCAATTTTGGACTGTTTTAAAAATAATACTCATTTTCATGTCTGCATTTGCAACAATTTTTTAAAGGGATGGATTCCATTTAGGTGGCAAAAGACAGAAAGTAAACACTGTACAAAGCACTTTATAAAAATTCATCAATGTTTTGCTATCCAGTAGTTTGTTACAGCATTTGCAAATAATTGCATCAATAAAAAATGAAAGCTTGTAGCTGCAATTCTATTCTTTAGAGCTGGTGAAGGACTATGTAGTGCAAGGGTTAACACACACTTTTCTTCTTCCCCAGGCTTGGACTAAATTCCATCTCCAAGCCACAAGTGCAGATGGGTTTTGCAAAGTTACTCTGGTCCCCTGTGGACAGGTGTCCCAATTAAAAAGCCACCATGCAGCTTGGGGTGGCTGGCAGCCTCAGCTCTGGGGGGACAGGGGGCTGTGGAGGCACACACACCTCTGCAGAGACCTGGGCTGTTACAGACACCAGCCTGCCACCTCTCTCCTTGGACAGTTTGTATCATAAATATTGCATAATGAATATTTGTCTCTGTTCCTGCAACCAGCAGCTGTCGTACCTTATATTCCTATTGTCACTCAAACCCTGCTTTTAGTCCTTGCTTTGAGACCTCCAGAAACTGTTAAAAGCATAAACAACATTGTAGACAGTGTTCTGTATTCCCTGGGCTTGAATGGAACAGGGTGAAATTTTCCTTTATTTTCTTTTACTTTTTAGAAATGCTGTAACTCCAATGCCTCTCAGAACACTTAGAAAATATATTAAAAAAAACCAAACAAAACAAAACAAGAAAACCAAACCAAATATCAACAGCAAAACCAAACACAAAACCAAAAAGCCACACAAACCCCACAAACAAATTTAAAAGATGAAAAAAAACCCCAACAACAACAAAAAAACCCAACAAAAAAACCCTACTATAACAAAACAAAAAAAATACAACAAGGAGAAATTAAAGCATTGGTGGGCTTACAGCACAAGGAGGGTGGGTTGTGTAGATTGTTCCGGAAATTCACAATTACATAAGTAAAGAGGATTAATATCCTGCTTACTGACCTCCAAGCATTTGGCTTCAGACACAGGAACCCTAAATCTCTTAGAAATTTTGCTGGCAGGACCCTGTGCTGTGCAACCATGGAAATTACAGCTAAAGGAGAATTAAGATGGACTAGAGAAATGAGACCCACATGGCTGCAGCAAGAAGATAAATCCTTTCAGCCTTGCTGCTGTTCCAACTTTCTAGTCTTGAAGAGCATCTCCTCTTGACAAAAAATCAGCAAGAAAACAAAATAATTTGATGGCTAATTGTTCTTGAGAAGGAAGTTGTTTTGGAAGAATCACATGTTATGATGCCCAGGACTGCACCTACTTCAAACAACAAGGGGAACATGAGGCTCTGCTTTTCCTACAGTACCTCCAGTCTGGTCAGGTCATTTTCCCATTGAAAAGCAATAGCCAACATGAAGCCAGCTCTTGTTCAGGTGTTATTTAGGAGTACAAGAAACTCTCCCCCTCTGGCCTGTGAATACAGGAATAGCTACTCACTGCAGAGGGGAAGGAAGTTCACTGGTTTTCACCTGTGTCAAAACCAGAGTGAGATAAGGCGTTGGGAGCTGTGGGCAGGCTCTGCCATAGAAAAGGAGCTTCTATACAGAGCAAGAAGCTGGAGGGTGGAGTTGCACGGGCCAGGAAGATGTGGCAGGAGTCCTGCCTTTGGCCAGACACATATTTTTTTCCTGTGGAAATTCCTGTAACTCAGGGCCTCTGCTCCACAGGTCAGAAAGCCAGGTACAGTATCAAGAATCCATGCTTGCTCCCATTTATAAACTTCTTTCCTTTAAAATCACGTAGCACATATGCAGTGCTAGCTGGATTTTTGGGGGTTTTTTGTTGGTTTTTTTTTTCCATTGGTGGTATTGTAGATTGATAGACAATGCTTGGGGAAGGGAGCTGCACAATCAATCTACAATTTCTTGAGGTATAATCTAAATTGAGATATAATCTATAGATTTATTGAGGTATAATCTTAAAAATGCCTGCCTGCCTTTCATGTGGAAAGGAAGCCAATTAGTAGCAGTGGATTATTCCAACACGTTTATGGTACAATGGTCCACTGAGAAGCAAATGTGTTTCTTTTTTTGCGTCTTTGTAAAACAGAGGGTTTTGTTCTAATGGATTTTTTTTCAGGGTTTTCTTAGGAAAGCACTTATTAACTAAAGGTTAGTTTCTTAAGATGTGTAAGAGAAATAGAAAGAATACATGATGTAATGACTACAGTGTAGAAGCAGAAAGCCTAGTGTTCCCAAGGAACAGCATGCATTTCCATTTTTATGCAATAGAAACATTTGATGTGCTAGGATTTTAAAATTATATAAAGAGATACTAGTCCATATGATACTTAATTAAATGTCAAATTGTTTCTAAGGCTATTCTAAGAATTAGTATTTTCTTTGTCCATTGCATTGCACATTCTTACTTTAAAGTAGAAGCACATTTAAACTGTGCTTCTGTATATATATATATATATAGATACAGATTAGATAGATAGATAGATAGATAGATAGATAGATAGATAGATAGATAGATAGATAGATAGATATCTCACTTTTTCATTATTTTGTTCAAGTAGAAAAACCCAGTATGAATAAACATAAAATCCCTTTCTTCCATTAGAGGCTTTACTGCAGTAAACTGAAAGTTGGTGCTGATTTTATCTGTTTATTAGTAATCAGTAGATTCATTCCATCAGAGCTCAAATTTTCAAGGGTTCTTAATGGCTTTCCTGGTAAAAATTTGAACAGACTAGTGTTGTCACATATTTTAGAACCAAATTGAAGTATTTTTATTTACATAATAGATGTAGTTTATTTCAATTGCATTTATCCTGTTGTGCCACATTGCTTCATGGGAGCAGTAGTTTTCTCCATTCAAATGTTTGCCAAACCAGTCTGTGTCTTTTCACATGATGCTTTTTATCATATGATCTGATCTGAAAGAATAGATTAATTAATTAAAATCTTAGAACTCGTCAAGTGTGTGCTGAAGAGAAAGATCACCAGAGGAAGAAAGACTGTTTAATTATTAGTTGTTTGTAAGTTGGAATCCCATTTTCCTTAATATGAACCCAGGTCGCATGCTACTTTCAAAAGTTGGGGATTTTGGGTTTGTTTGTTTGTTTTGGTTTGGGTTTTTGGGGGGTTTTTTTTGAGTTTTTTGGTTTGGGTTTTTGTTGTTGTTGTTGGTTGTTTGTTTTTGTTTCTTTTTTTTAATCTTCTATATGCAGCCCATGTCTACAGCATTTTTCAGAATACCTCCTTACCCAAATAATTCCCTGTAGCCTGCTCAGTCCTAAGTGATAAACTTGCTTATGAAGAAAGAGCAAAGAGAGGAAAAGAATTGTCAGGCTGACCAATGGAAAATAAACTCACAATTTATAATTTAGTATATATGTGTGATTCCAAAGTTGAGAATTTGATGTATGCACTTAAATTACCTAATGATGATATCAACAGTGCAGTCCCTCCCTCCAAAACAGTTAAAGAGCAGCTATTATAAGACAATCCAATAAAACACATTTTCTAATGCTGTTAAATTCTATGTCCAAAGATTAACTGGATGAACAGTTAGAAGCTGAAAGAGCCACAAGAAGTTAATTTGTATTTAACCTGAATTGATAAGGTTATTTGTTAAGATTGTTGATATATATATATGTATATATATATATTTAAGTGTGATCTGATATATTAAGTTTCTTGCAAAGTTTAGGAAAATACGTATGTTATTTATCATTATCTAGGATCCAGAATCATCTGTGATTCTTTGTACAGAACATATTGTGCAGTGTACCTGAGAGGGAGTCTGGGAAAAGGTACTGGTTGTGATGATTTATGAGCAGAGTTTTTTTACATGAACCAGCACTCAAAAGAGGCCAAAGCAAGCCCACAATGACCTGTTCAGAGAGAAGAGGAAAACAGAAAACAGGATTTATTTTAAAAAAACCCTCACAGCAAGACATTTGAATGGATTTATCTGCTAAAACAACACTCTCCAGGTTAAAAAAAAAAAAA
>VWZN01002252.1:19048-49177 GCA_013396955.1 Regulus satrapa
TTTTTTTTTTTAATTTATTTTCAGAAAATGTATTGTATCAAGACAAGCAGATACTCTGGAAACTTTCAACTACAGCTGGAAATTGAGGAGCTCTCTGAATAATTTGGTTTTTAAAAAACAACTGAATTTAAGTTTTGAAATAAGCATATTTTCTTATATTCTTTGCAACAGGTGGTTCTGCTAATCTAACCTGCAGAGCTTTCTTTGGATACAGTGGAGACGTCAGTCCTTTAATCTACTGGATGAAAGGGGAGAAGTTTATTGAAGATTTGGATGATAGTAGAGTCTGGGAAAGTGACATTAGGTAAAAGAAAAGGGGTTTTTTTTTCTTTTTTTGTCTATATTTTTTTGATAGTGAATGTTATACTTTTTATCACAGGCTAGCTAAGGAACATATTGGGTCTGATCTTTGTTTTTGTAACATCTGTCCTTTTCCTTTTTCACTCCACCAGTAGAGAATAGAAAAATGTCCTCCTCAGCCAAATCTGATGTTAGAGACTTGCAAAAGCAGAATAAGTACCCAAAAAGAGCTGTCATGCTGACCAGCTGGAATTTACTCAGTGACTTTTTCAAAATGTGGCAATCTACAAAAACAACCATGAAGACACTCTAGTAAGATGAAATAGAGAAAAATAAATATGTTGAGAAAATCAGCTCAAAAAAGTATTTTCAAATATGAAGCCTTAAATAAATGATTAAGTTTAACAACCCTTTTGGAATGTTTTGATTTCTTCATGAAAAAAAACCCTGAGTTTCCTGGGATGTTATCTGGTTTGTGAGAGCCAAGCATCCTGTTATGTGGGCAGATTATATCTGCTGAAATAATTGGTTTTGAGAGGATCTGGCAATTCATGCCATGTACTTCTACTACTCCTAAAAGTGCTGCTTCATTTAGAAATTAGGGACAAAAGTGTATTCGTATTGAGAATAACATGCTTGACATAGCATACTAAATCCTATCCAATATGAATTATCTGCTTGGATCTGAAGAGATTCCTTTTTCATTTATAACTCTTTATGTGTAAATATCACCAGTTCTATGTATCATAGAAATAAAACCTCAGAAACTCAGGCAAATCTTAGTGTGTATGTCATGGTTTAACCTCAGCTATTAAGTAAGTTCCACACAGTTCCACTTACTCCCCTATTATTCCACTCAAGTGGAGAGAAATACCATAGTAAAACTTGTGGGTTGAGATAAGAGCAGTTTAATAATTGAGACAACATAAGGAATTATAACAATAGCAGTAATGCTAACCATAGTAGTAAACATATTATTAATAATAATTGTAATTAAAATGGTACATAGAGGAATAAAATCCAAGAAAAAATAAACTGTGCAAAATGCAATCAAAATTAGCAAAATTAAGAAGACTGCAGAGACTTTCAAGATCATCATCCCCAGATATAGGCAAAAAGGAAGTATACTTCAAGTTTATTCTATAAAAGTAAAGACCAATACACTAAATGGCATGTGACAATAAGATCAGCTATATTTTGTGTTTAAGCCTTTCCCAAGTTTTTCAGGCAGTGATTTAGCTATCTGATGACTGACAAAATTAGTGAAAAGACACCTGTTGCAACCTCCTTGTGTTGTGAAGAGAGTAACAAAAAAGCTCATTTTCACTTCATTTTCCAGGCCTGGAATAATTTGTCATTTGCTTTCCTGAGTGTCTGAAACTACTGATGATCTTGTTAAGAGGGAAAGAAAGTAAAGGGAAGACAGGTAGAGTCTTATACAGGAAGCCTTTTATTTATGATCTGTATGAACTAATGGCACCTGGTATACCAGTTCCTCCTACTGTTTCATAAAATATTATTGTTTTATAACACATTTTAGAGATTTTCTCTCAGACCATGGCATGAAAAAGGACAAATATTGTGTTTGGCCCAGACTGTTAGTGTGAGTCTGAAGCCCCAGAGTAGCTCTTTTCAGTTTTCTCTCTTCTACCATTCCAAAACTTTCAGAATCAGGGTCTCCATCAAAGTGCGCAATATGTTATCCATGGGCATATCATTCTACTTAAAAAAGACAATGAACTGCAGCTCTCATTAACATTTACAAAGCCAAGCCTCCTCATTAGAAGTGAGGAAGAAAAGGGCATGATATAATTAAATTAAGATTGCATCAAACCATAACCAAATTTGAAGCCAGAGAGTTGTGAGTTGTAAGGAGCATTATTATGTCATGATTATCTAAAGCTTCACTGTGGTACAAGCAGAACAGCAGCCATGGTTGTTTTTTCCTCAGGGTTCTCAAGGAACATCTCGGGGAACAGGAGGTTTCCATCTCACTGATTCTCGACTCAGTCGAAGAGGCAGACCTAGGAAATTATTCCTGCTACGTCGAGAATGGGAATGGACGCCGGCATGCCAGTATTCTTCTGCACAAAAGGGGTAAATATGCAGCTTTTCTCCATGAAAGGGTAAAATGTAGGGGTGGTCAGTTCATAGAGATTCCCTCTGACGCAAGCATGAATTTTAGCTTCCTGAGAATTAATAGTCAATGATTATTTCCTCCCCAGGAATTTGTATGACTTACAAAATAAAAGAGAAAATATGTTGTTAATTATGGCTGTCACTGGAAAAAATACAGTAACGCCTTTTAATTAGATCTCTATAAAAGATGCATTTAATAATTCATTAGCTTTAAAATTCATAAAGACTCAATAGAGAAAAAAATAGTAGGAAACCACAGGTGATATAACTGTAATAATTTTCTGTAAGAAAAAAAAAATCAACAAATTTTAGGAAAACAAAAAAATAACCCCTTCCACTTCTATCAGAAATGCCACCTAAACTTCATGCCACAGAAGTTCCTGCATAGTCTGACAAGGACAATTTCCTTCCAACACTTTTGTTTAACATCAATCTCTCTAAAGTGAAACATCATCACAGAAGCTTCTAAGAACCTCCCTTTTCTCCTCACCACTCCCATCCCATGATTCCAGCCTGCCTGATGGCCACAGCCATTTCCCACTGGGATGATCACAGGGAGATGGAGAATCTCCTGCAAATCAAAGCTCCCAGACCCATTTTGTCCACTTTACCTCCCAGAGGGTGCTCCACATGCCTGGCAGGTGGGGTCCCCACTCTCATGAAGCTTCCTGTTGACTTAAAAAAGCAGAGAATAAGCAGGAACAGTGTCTGCATTTTGTTGACATCCCTATACTTTTTTTAGACTGTTTGTAAAAGTGAGCAAAACAGGATCTCACTGTGATGCTGAAATACTTGTGGCATTGCAATTGATATCAAAGCACTGATTATCTTCCTTAAATTTAGTTTTTTAGCATTCAAAGTCTGTCTAAGCTTAGAAGGAAATTGTAAATCAAGACAGTGTGACCAATTTATTTAAACATATTGTTGAGTACCTCCAATTACTTGAAGAGAACTTGTTTTGTAGCCATTTTTTGCAGCCATTTTAAACTCTTGTCATTGCTTCTTAAAAATGCAGATATGATTTACCAGATGTTCTGCTTAGCCTGGCATTTGACATATTTTCTTGAATTTATTGAGATGAGAAATTAACTTATTAAGTAATTGAGCCTCAACAATACAGCAGATAGTAATCATATACTCTGGTTCAGACATTTGAAGCCAGAGCAAAAGCTTAACCCAAAAAACAACTGAAATCCAACATCTTGTTCTTAATAATCAAATTACTTGATGGAATACTAAAAATAAAGTATTTTTAAAGCTTAAATTACTTTAAAACCAGTACCTATTTAAGTGGCATCTATTAAGTCACATGCTGATGGTGAGTCCTTATTGTCTCTTCCATGTGAGCAGTAGCTCCAAGACTGAAACCATGTAAGTCTTCTCTGTTCTCTGACCAGCAGATTTCTAATTTAACTTTGTGCATGTATGAATTATGCAAGAATCTACTTTTCTTTCTCCCTTTCTTAGAGAACTCAGTAAGTCAAAGATACCACTGTATGTGGCCTCATGATGGCATACTTAAGAGGGAGTAATGTCAATATTTAATTGCCCTTATAAATAGTAAAAAGACAAAAATATCAGAAAAAAACTCCCCAAAATTTTTTTTCCTCTTTAAGTAAGGCTGAATCTGAAATAGATCTGGAAGCAAAATCTGTTGTGCCCTTGAAAGACAAAAGGTACCAGATACAAGCCTTCTACACATTTTGCGTGTTGACAACTGTTTCAGTGAAATGATAAATTAAGCATGACAGATAAAAATTTGAGCTAGTCTCTCAGGTCTCCTAGGAAGAGGAGTTTTGCACTGCTTGCTTAGTCTCCTGTATATCACCATGACAACCTTTCGGTTTAGGTTTCCTCCTTTAGATCCATATTTAGTCTCTGCTAGGAATGAGTTAGCTGTTTATTAATTTCTGATTATTTAGCTTACTTAGAACAATTGGGACTTCATAATTAGGTTCCTGAATACCAAGGCATTTACAGATGTATTAGCTGTGGCTGGTTTTCTAGTTAGTGATCTTTTTTTCCAGCAGTATAAGAGTACAAAAAATGATAAATCTGGAATACTCACTGCATACCTGAAAAAGAAATTATAATCCTTCTTAAGCTTCCTGTGTGGAACATTATCACCAAGATAAGAAGGGACAGCAAAGCAGAAAACTCTGCTGCTGAACAAAAGGAGTTCCTGGAAAAGGGCTCAACACTGCAGTGGGGATTCAGGTACAGTGTTCAAGCCTTTCAAACACCCTTGCAACTACTGCTTCTCTCAGGTCCGTAAGGTCTCTGTACACTTAAAGTCCAGGGGGAGATTTTAGGCATACCTACACTTACACAGGCCCTGGAAGCATGAGAAGTCAACAGTCTAAACCCCTAGAAAAAGCCTGGATGCATCTTCCTTAATATTCCCAATGGTCAGCCCAACAGGGACACACTCTCATCTCACAAGAACCCTGAGTAGGGTCCATCAGAGGGTGGTCCTGCCCAAATCAGGAAGAAAGGGGCCTCTGCTCTTCCCCTGATGTGGCACTGGAATGGGAAGCCAGAGCCTCTCCTTTCCTGACCTCAACTCATTTCAAGAGGGGAGCAGAACACAGTGCCCCTGGACTCCAACACTGCTTGTGCAGGAAAAGTGAACCCAATTTCAACACCCAGAACTGGGACAAGCTAGAGCCCCTGGTACCTGCCTCTAGTGCAAACACCAATGCTCTGTATCTCAGCTTTTTTTTTTCTCCTGAACTTCTTTTACTTTTTGACACCAGTAGAGAAAATCTATGATCTATGTTTTTCTGCTGCCATCTAACCATTTTTAGAGTCCTAAATTTCCTCAGATGCTGTGCATAGGGAGCATTTAACTTGAAGCTAAAGGTAGTAAAGTATTTTAAACATGAAAGTGCCAATGTTGTTTCCTTTTCTCATTCATTCCAAGAAAATTTGTTAAAAGGATAGAAAAGAAAGAGCAACCAGAACCAAAAGATTTAACTTTTATCCCTTTCCTCTACCCATCCTTACAATAAAAAAGTTATTTTCTATTTTGTGTGGGGAAAAAAAAAAAATAAATCTACTTCTTATGTACTGAGGTTGATTTTTTTGCTTACTGGTGATAGATGCCATTGATCATCAAGAGCAGTTAGGTTAATCTTCAGCCAGGTTGAAGAACCTCCTAAAAATTAATTTAAAGAGTGATACTGACTGCAGCTAAACAGAAATTTATTAATGGCAGACCACAGATTTCAGATAACAGGTGCATCACAGACTACAATTCTATTTTTTTCAGAAGTTTTTTCATTGAAGAAGACAAGCTTACTGTCTATCAATACAGTAGATAAAAATGCAATATATAAGGAAAAAGAATGCTCTTCTGCAATGTAATGTATTGACAAGTATGACTTTCATGCAGGATCAAAGCCTTCATAACCATATCATAGACTGTGTTGTTAATATAGGTTATTGTATAATTATGTGATTTTTTTTTCAAGTCCTCTCTGTATGTCTGCAAATAGAACTCTACAGCAAAAATAATCTCAAATTCTTTCTTGGCATTATTCTTTAAATGATATGGATATTATTTTAAAAGTTTAAAAATTTACTGGTATTTTTTCCTGGGACAGACACCAGAACTAAGGTAACAAGCTTTCATGCTTTTTTTCAAAATATCTTTCTTCCCATTGTCATCTATGCAATATTATCAACTAATCCTCTTTTATGGTTTCAGTTTGTTTTCCTCTGTCATAGGTGTTCTCAGTGGGCATTTATGAATCTTGTTAACTTTAAGTTAATGAGGGGTAATTAAAACAAATTTGGGTTGGTGGTTTTTTGGCTTTTTTTTTCTGTCAAGAAAAAAAAATAACTATTTTCACTGAAATAAATTGTTTAGAGAAAGTGTGCTTAAAATTGCCCATGAAAGTATATATTTGAAAAATATGCAAGATAGTATTTTCTAGATGGAATGCATCTTGAGGAAATCTACCTTATTTTAAACTCATAATTTCTTACTGTATAAACATCATATTAATATTTCCTGTACAATGTAATAGCAAATTCTGAATAGAATGTTATTCCAAATTATCTTCATATGGTTATTAATAGTAATAGAATTGCTGACAAGCACCTTAAATTGCAGTGCTTCTCACATAATAGCGTAAATCTCATTTATTACTTACAGATTTGAATGTGCTATGTGCATTTTCAGTTGAACACAATTTCCCACAGTGGTAGTGATGAGTGACAATTAAGACTTAAAAGACAAAAGGAACTAGTTCTTTTCTAACCTCTGCAAAGAAGCCCCCGGAGTTATATATCCTTTTACCAAAAAGCTTCACAGTGCTTCTGAAATTTCTGAAAGGAAACTCATTATATGAAATATGAGAACAATGAGTTATGTTTCAGGTTCTGATAGTTGAACCTGGGTTCTTGTTCAATCCAGTGAATCTCTGAGTCTCAGTGGAAGCAAAACTGTTGAAGAACTCCAGCCCACTTGGTCATTCCCGACCTTATACGAGTCTGTCTTCCACTGTATAAAGAATTCAGTTTTCATTCTGCACTGCAGGAAAAGCTTTTCCAAAACCCTCATCAGGTTTTAGAATTGGAATTGAAATTGGATTGGATGGAAATTAATTTTTCATTCACGTATGGCCACTGAAGAAGTCTTCAGGTTGTCATTGCGCTCAGCAGCGTGAAGGTTCATTCTCCCTAGAGGTTCATGGCACAGGCCCAAAGGTCAAATATCACCTCCCTTTTTATCCCAAACCTAACCAAAAGTGACTGTCCTTTTGCACTCAACCTCATCAACCTCATCTAAAATCAGTCGAGGAATAGAATACTAAAGACCTCTGCCTGAAAAAACCTCTTCATAAGACCACTCTTTGAATCAGTCATGGTTTTTTTCATCCTTTAGAAAATTGTACTAAGATAACTCCAGCAAAAAAGTTTGTAAGATAACTAGGCATATGCCTAAATCTAACTTTCATCTGACAAATCTTAATGCTAACAATGTGTCAAACAAGTTGCTTTGTTTAACAGATTACTTTCTAAAATAACTTTTGTACCACTTTTATCATAGTTCTTCATTTTATGTAATGTGTAAGTGGATGTCTAACCTTGATTGGCAAGGATTAAAGTATTTTTAAATAAAATGCCATCAATTGTTCCCATAATCCGTGCACAGATAAATGATTCATTAATGCTATCCTCAGGAAAAAAAAAAAAGTATTTTTTATGATCTTACATCCTTGGAACTCAGTACTCCATTTTTTCCCCATATTTTTAGCACCCCTCTGTGCCTCTTACATTTATTTATTTCAGAAGATCTAGATGAAGTAATAGTGTGGGCTTATCTGATTTCTGTAGTACAATTAACAAATAGAAACTCTCCTAATGGGGAAGATTTCAGGTCATACACAATTCATTAATTTGGGAAGATAACCAAAGATTACTGCAGTTCCACACCAGGACACATTTTCCTTCAATCTGTATCATCATCTGCCTTCCAAATGCGTTTCATATATTTAGATGTAGTAAGCTTCAGTAACACTGCAGCGTCTATATTTTCCCAACATTATCCTCTTTTGAGCTAACATACTGTTGGAGATAGTCAGTGTAATTACTCTCCTACTGGGAACAGGTATCCTGCATTTCTCAGCAGAAATAAAAATGCCAACAGTAAGAATATACTTCTATTATAATAATAATTTACTATCTCTCTCCTAATAACACTGGAAATCCAACAGCACCAAGGCTTGGTTATGTTTTCTGCCATGCTAATGAATAGGTTAACAAAATCCCTGTGTTGCATTTGCTCATGTATATGCTTATGCATATATAATCCCAAATCTGACTGGTTCTTGTTCATAAGGGAATCGGGAATATATAGTATTTATTCTTATAAAAAATAAAGACTACCAGCTCTCAATACTTGTAATAATTAAAATTAAACTATTGCACTGAAATCTATATTGAAAACCATAACTAAATTCAGCCAGCTTCAGTCAGTTCTGCAGACATCCACAAGCATGCATGACCCATGCTGGAAGAAAGCATATACTTTGTGCTAAGAAATTATTTCATAGTCAAGCTAATGAGTAGCCCAAATCAGATTTTACTGCTATGAGAAGTACTATTGTCCTACAGTATCAATCAGTAGTTATTCACAACAGTATACATATAGGATATCCATATAGGACATTCAAAGATGTCCATCTAGGTACCTTTAGCTCAACCAGATTTTGTTTGGCAATTTGAAATGAACGAACAAAAGTCTTAAAAATAGAGAATAGATTTTATGCATACAGATATTGGATACATGTTCACTGTATAAAGCTGTAGTTCCATATACTTTGAGAAGATAATTTGTTTTACAGCTAAGCCATAACAAATACGATACTAAGAGACGAAAAAAAAAGAAAAAAAAATTTAAAAAAATAAAAGGAAAATATGTGCACTTCACTTTAAAACTGTGAGTATGGGTTTCTTTGTTGCTAACTTAAGCTCTGCCTACTCTTTACGGCTGATCTCTGAAATGAGACTCAGACTAGTGTTCCTGTGCTAGCCAGCTTCCTTCTCCTTTGGTATAAACACACCCATTCCTAACTGAATCTGCATGTTATATCACAGCAGTCCCTGCTCCCTTACAAATTATATTCATTATCTTTATGGTCCCCTTAGTAATTGAAGTCTACAAAAGTATCCCTAAACAAACTGAGAACTGCCTCTAACCATACCCTATCTCTGTGAGTTAAATCATCCAAGACAAGCAGAGAATGAAAATCAGTTTTGGCCACAAAGTTGCGAAGATTTATTTACGCTCTAACCTGAAGCTCAGTGAATAGTCCTGTTGATTTCAGAGGGATTACTTATAGTCCATGAAGTTGAGCAATCTGCGTAAGTGATTGCAAAATTGAAACCTTAGATAGACTGTAATTGGATTTTGAGAAAGGCTCAGAAAATGAATACACAGCTATAAATCACATGTGCTCAAAGAATTATAAATCACAAAAAAAAAAGAAAGTTTGAAATATAGTTCTTTTTCTTAGCAGTTCAACTGTATGAGGGCTAATTAATGAATAAAATTAATTTTAAATTTTTACAGATCTTTATATGTAAAGCCCCTGAAGCATGTCATATAAGTCAAAATATATGAATCTTTGACAGAACACTTTTATTTATTTTCTTCTTACAATTCAGCTCTGATAAGTGACTTACCTGTATGACAGAGTGAAAGAAAGTTTATCAGATATTAGAGCCAGATGAAGATCAAAGATATAACCTAAAAATGTGCCCAATAATTAGGAAAGAAAAGGTATAAAATGAGTGCATTTATTGCAAACCATATATACTACATATTTGGAGAGGACACGTGCTTTGTTTTAATTAGCTGTCTCTTTTACTGAGTTGTTTGGCCAAAGCTTCTGATAAGAAAAAAAAATTGTAGCCATTGGTCAAAATGCTTGTAACAAATCTTGTTTTAAATTGAAGCTATTTATTTGGAAACCAATCTACTACTGCTGTAGCAATCAATATGTTTTCCTTGGAATAGAACTGCTTCTGTGCTACTGGAAGACTATTGTTAATTGCCTGTAACTAAATGATTGCTGTGCTTCTGGATGTAACTCCCTGGCACTTGCTCGTTTGTTGTGTTTAACAGAATGCTTGTCCCCCTAAGGGTTAGCCGAGTAATTTTCCTCTACTCTTTTCTACATTCAGTCTCAGCTCCTTAAGGAGGGCCAGGTCTGTAATTTGGGCAACACAACACAGGGGCTAAAGAGATTTTAAAAGGTTTGCACTTCTCATGTCTTGCTTCTGATGTGGAATTGTGATGAAATTAAATCTTTTTAGTATGTAGCCACTACAGGAAACTTGATTTTCAGCAGGAAAAACAGATCACACTTCAAAGGGAGTGTAATGCCTGCTGCAGCAACTGTGCTCAAATCACACTGTAAAAGGCAGAATAAAGCAAAAGAAAAAAAACCAAAACATTATTGTGAGGGTAACCATGGGCTGCAACCTTGCTGCTAGTCCTTAACTTTTCTTTAACAGTCATTACTTCATTGCTGAAACTGTTGACACTCACATCACCAACACCTTTGGCACTCACAGAGCATTTTTCAGGATCAAGCTCTCCTAGGGAGGAGCCAGAGCACTTCTCCAGTTCACATTGGGAAAACCAAGGCACAGAAATGTGAAATAGCTTCAGTCACCTGAGGGGCCAACAACAGAGACAGGCCTGAGCCTTCTACTTCTTGCACCTTCAGTTCAGTTCAACATAGAGTATCACTGCTCCTAAAATCCCTGAGGCATCTCAGAGACAGCCAGTGGCCTTTTAGGGCACAGTTTAGCATAGTGCAGAAACACAAACTCGAGGCCTGGAAGCAATCACCCTGGTATGACCCTGTGCCCAGACCAGTGCCCCTGCCTCCCACGGTGCTGCAGGATGTGGCTGTTCCACTTGCAGCCCTTTGGGGTGAGCTCAGGCATCTCAAGGGCTGGGTGTAAGGATGCAGCCATCTGCTGGGCTAGCCACTGCCCCTTCTGCCTCTGAACCCTGACAAACTGCACCCAAAGCACAGTGAGCATGTGCTGACAGATGCTGTCCAGCACAAAGTACAAGCTGGCTCTGTTAAATCAATAGACCGTGAAAGTTCTTTTGCAAACATATCTGTTTGAGAGAGAACCACTTTATCTCCATACCATTACGATAGCTCTGCAGCAACACATGAAAAGGTAATTGCTTATATGTTTGAGGCTGACTAGAGAGTGTTACTGTTTGCTTTGATGGCCTAATTGAGGACAGTTTCATGTGCTTTCAGATAGATTTTACTGAAACAAATATAAAGACATAATCTTACTTTATGGGGAAACATATAACTAGGGGGGACTCTGATGGCAAAAGTGATGCAGTGCATTAGTCTGATTTCATGCACAATGACAGAAAACAGGTGAATACCTGCAGTTATTTCTTTCCATTTAATATAAAAATCATTAGTTTAGAAAAAACTTATGTTTTCCAGTTGTAAAGTTTTTTCTCTGCCTTTAGTGAGTCATAACAGCAGACACATAGAGAACTTCGTGCCTAGCAACCCAAAATATTAAAGCCTTTTTTCTAGTTATCATTGAACAGCTGAATTACCTGTATTACAAAATGATAAACAGGGCATAGTAAGCCAGTGCAGAGTAATTTTCATTTCCATCTATATTCTAAAATACTGAATTACTTGTCTATGCAAACCATATTTTGTTGAATATTTTTAATAACATTTCTCTCTCTGGAACAGAAGAGTATTGGGAGTTTGAAATAACCATGTCAGTCTTAAAAAATATCTAACACAAAGGAGTTTCCAGCACAGTTTTGGAAAGAATGTCATGGAATATAAATGCCTTTTTGTTTTATTTTATTACACTTTTAGTGTCTTCTAGAGAGCAATGAAATCTTCTTACAGTTGCCTCATAATAATAAAAAGAAAGGTGTATGATTCTCAGTAGGTGCTGTCAAATAAATGTGATTGTCAATATTTCCTCTAGCCTTTTATTTATCTAATTGAATTGTATTGTGCTGGATTATTAAATCTGCACAACCACACACATACACAAAAAAGGGTTACTCCAGGTCCACACTACTTTACTCAGACAGAAGCTGCCCACCAGAAGAACACATTAGGAGTAACACTTTTTTCAGCAGAGATTTTTTATGAAGAAAACTATCTTAGATTTCCAAGACCTGGTATTTTTTCATTCCTCAAAATTGAGTGATTCAGAAAAGCATGGAAGGTCTTAAATTTGTCATCTAGTAATTTCAAATTACAGAACTCTTAGCAACTCTCCTCCTACCTTCCTTTTCTGAAACTACCAGTTTTCAGTCAATGAGCAAATAAGAACAAAGCTCTGTGAGCTCCCTTCAAACTGGCAAGAGTCCATGGTGACATATTATCTTTGACCCGAAAAGTGCTTCCACTGCTGGCACTGGCCACTTGTGGTGGCCACTTGAGGCCACTCCCTGTCCTCAGGCAAGGAGCTCCATGGTGATGATCTCAATCCATCCTGCGAGCAGACGGCAGTGAAGACACCAAGGGGTCAGTCTGAATGGGAAAGCCACATCAGACAAACCAGGAATGTTTGCTGTGTCTGCACATTAGCTAATAATGAGAAAAGTGAAATAAACTGCAGACCTCTGGGAAACTGTTAAAAATATTAAAGTAAATATAACTGAGATGTGAGGTTGCAGGGTTCCTTGAATAAAGTGTCTTCACATCTCTCAAGTGTTTTGTGAGGTTTAAAAATTACTATTATGATTAATTTTAATTGTATTTTAATTTAGAAAAAAAAAACTCCTTAATCTTGTCCATTTTGCCCACATTCTATTTGTATATGGAATAAGGCAAGAGCTGGTTTTGCATTATAGTTCTCAAAAAGGAAGAATTCACCTTTGCTTTCACTCTAAGTCAAATGGCAACATTTATCAAGGTAAAGCAAATTGTGATCTATCTAAAAAAAGAAAAAAGAAAGAGAGTTATAAAATGTCATATATATGCACATACTCAGACACACACACACACACACGCACGCACGCACACATCCCCAGTAAAATTTATTTTTTAAATGAGCAATTCATATGGTGTATCAGAGGGGAAAAAACCAGCTTCTTGAAAAATAAAAATCCCATCAATTAGGTATTCATTCAAGGACTTTATGATGAAATAAATACATGCACAACATAAAATTCATTATTTTATTTTCATTTTTAACAGAACGGCAAGGTCTGCTGCTAGTCTTTCTGTGGTTTGGAATGTGGCTGTTACTGCATTTTGTAATTCTTTGCAGAGCTGATGTACACAGTGGAGCTTGCTGGTGGGCTTGGTGCTATTCTGCTGCTGCTTGTTTGTTTAGTGACTATCTACAAGTGTTACAAGATAGAGATTATGCTCTTCTACAGAAATCATTTTGGAGCTGAAGAACTAGATGGAGGTAAGGCAACTTCTTAGCACATTTCCTACTTTCTAAGAGTATCTGTCTTTTATTCTTCTCCACCAAGGTCCAAATTTTACTTCAGTTCAAGATGTGTTAACAACTGCAATTTTAGGTGCTGACTTGAATATACATTCCTGATAAAGCACATAAGCACAGTCACTGCTGAGCTGATGTGTGTGCTGCTCTCTGGAGCTCCAGAAGGCATCCTTGTCTTTTAGATTTTTATTCCCGACACTGAATGTAAATTGCCAACATCTACGCATTAAAGATTTTCACTTCCTGTAAGTACTGAAAGTCCACGGGGGTGTTCTCCCTAATTCTGTTCAACAAATAGGTAGAGGTTACAGTGAATCTCAGTTTCCTGCTGGTTCAAACTGATCAGTTTCCATAAACTGTACTGAGTGTTTGGGAATGTGCCCAGTAGTTTATTTTCCTGAGTTAATTTACTTAATCACTGAGCAGGCTGCGAATGATCATTAAGGTTGTTCTGTGATTCAAGAACATCCAGCCTAAACAAGAGTAATCCACAATATATGCACCAGCTCTGCCAAACATATACATGCGTTTTCATCTTTATCTCTTTAAGAACTGATGTAAAATGTCTTATTTGCCTCTAGTCTTACTAATGAAAATTGTTGTTGAACAGCAAACTGGGTTGAGCTGCAGTTTCTGATCAATTCTATTTGGTTTCTTGTCTCAGAGTTCCTGACATTTTGGGCTACCACAATGTCTTTGGTGAAAGGACTTTTTGTGGGATTTTTGGGGTTTTCTTAGTGTTTGGGTTTTGTTTGTTTGTTTGTTTTTTCTGGAAATACTAATAAAAGATTTTTTTACAGGTCAAGGTAATAGTCTGTAGGCAGATGCCACTGTGATATATTAAAATAAATATGTACTGATTAAAAAGTGATGGCAATATCTGTCACTGGGAAGAAAAAGAGCAGTTGCAGAATCACAGGTCCTTATATAAGACTTCCATAATGAAATCGCTAGGGAATGACCCATTTCTGCCTCCCATCTAAAAATGCACAAGGATTCAAAATAGAAAATGCTCAGAACAACAAGATCAAGAACATCAGAACATTTTGTAACCTTCTATGGGATTTACAAAAAGATGCATTAATGTAAGCAGCTCGGTGAGGAAAAAAGTCAGGTTATTCTATTTATTTTACCAAGGAGGAAACTGAGGCCCAGGGGGACAGTGAATCACAGAGGATTTTGGCAGACACCATTTTTTTCAGAATCTGAGATCCTCTTCTATCCACAAAGCAACTGTCAGTTTAAATGGGCATTCTTACTTCCATAAATTATGCGAATTTAATAATAGTCATATTAGAACATACAGAAATAAAGTAATAATTGTTTAGATATATGTTTTTGGTTTTGGTTTTTTTTTTTCTCTCAGTATCAGTAATTCTTGCTTTTATAGTAGTCGTTTATTATTTTCTCACGTAATTCCAATTCATTTTCAGACTTTGTCAGTTGTTATACTCTTGCCCCTCTCTCTTATCCCGTGCCGAACACTGGTCACTTGGAAACAGCAATACTGGAATTATGGATTTTAAACATCAAAACAAAGTTAACTCTAAAGGATACTATACTCTGATTCAAAAGGAAGAAAACTAATATTCATTCAGTTTATCCTTCTGAGCAAAGGTCATCGTTAAAGAACCTCAAGAATGGACTCTCCTTAGAAGATCCATGCAAACGCTGATAGCTTGGGTGATTTACCACAGCAGTACTAAAAAAAACAAAACAAACAAAACAAAACAAAACAAAACAAAACAAAACAAAACACAAACCAACGAAACTTAAAAATTGCTAATGAAAACATGTAGCTTCTACTGTGTTCAATATTCTGGCAACATCAATAAAACCCATTGTGCTAATGAAGTGACTGAAGCTGACTGAAGTGAAGAAGTCTCTTTCACTCATACAAAAGAAGGAAGATAGAGAGAAAATACTTCCACAGAAGTAAATTGCAGACATATGCTGAGATTCCTTCCTTTGGCTTAGTTTTTTTATTGACAGACACAAAATGCTGAATTCTCAAATCCTATTCTAACCACATCTCCTGCAGTGCAGCAGCAGAGCGCCCACGTTCTATTCATAATTTACACCATGTTCTGTCATACTTCAGGACAGCATGGAGATAAGCAAACATCAAAATATCACAATCTTTTTCTTTTTTTTTTTNATTGTACCCAGAAAGGATTTGAAACACTTTAAGGGTGAGGTCCAATTAAAATTGTCATTTGAAAATCTATTTTAAAATTCAGTGCTTCATTTCTTCCCTGATCAGAGAAAAAGCCCTTCAGGATGTCAAATCTCATAACAATTTCTTTTTCCTTTCCACAATTCCTCTTTGCCTTAGACACATAATTTTTTCTCAGGCTAACTAACATACGCATTTTTGTGGGAGGAATGAGTAAATTGTGAGAATTATTTGAAAATAAAGTATTTAACCCTCACAGTTAATTGCAACTGAATTTATTACTTTCTTTAGAATTACTGCAGATTAAATAAGTGATCACAGCTGTCAATTCCTCATTTCTCTAACTTACAGTGTTGAATTTCCCAATGTTTTTTCTCAGCCTAAAGACAAGATTCTCCTGTTTTTTCTCTCTCCAGCAGACACTGCAGCTCAGTCCTGGGAATGGGAATTGAAGCCCCCTTTTATGTTTTCACGGTTGATTCCCTGCCTTTCCTACTAATTTGGAATATAGCAATATTGCTATATAATTCTATTGCTACATATACTCCTCTCCCTCCATGCCTGTGCTTTCCAACTGCATGGGAGCTGGCTCCACACCGGCGATGACATGATGGACACCACAATGTGTCCTTCAGTGCAGCGTGCCCATGTCCACTCAGCCTGAGTGCCCAACAGCTCCCCTGGTCACTGGAGCACAGGGACAAGAGAACTGCTCTGACCTTTGACATAGCAGGAGCTTTTTTACCTGCAGGGGTTTGGCGTGACCTTGCATCTCTGAGCCATAACTCATGACTGCGGGTTTGGTGGCCAGAAACTCCCAAATCCATTTAAGAGGAAAAATCCAGTTCAAGATCTCTCTGCATACACTGTAAAGATGGCAGCTTGAAGTTCTATGTAAACAAAGAAAAGTCCTGTACTGTTCTGGAAGCGACAACATTTTCAGAAATAGATACTTCACTGGGAACTTCTGAGGGCTAATCTTTGTCAAATGTCAGGTAGCTTTTTAGTTTTGCAGCTTTAAACTTAAAAGCTTATTTTAAAAAGCCTTGTCCATAAAGCACACTTTAGGGACTCAAATTATATTAGTGAAAACCTTTTTTAGAAGTGATGGTTTCTTCTATTTTGTTGTACATTGAACTCCAACAAAAGAGATTTTATGCCATGTTCATTCTCTGTGGAGACTTTCAGCTGTTGCTTTTCATGTTTATTTTCCAAGGACTTTCTCTTGCTGTTGTTCCCAGTTTTTAAATTACTTTATTAAAAGAAATATTGTACTTTAAATGACAGAGTGAAAATGCAAATAATAATTTACAAGTACTTGTGATCAACACATGCCCTGCCTTCTTTCTAGCTTGGACTCTGCCCTTAAAAGCTATTTTTATCAGAAGAGTTCTTACTACTGCATAGAAATCTGCTCTTTATCTAGATATAAGCTGCCTTCCAGGCACCCTAAAATCAGTGGAAATTATTTTACCTGGGAAAACTTTTGCCTTTGTACTGTTCCTGTTCATTAAATTGTGCAACATCAGTCCCCAAGCATGACATCCACATCAGCCACAATAAGGCTGGAGAGAAGAGTCACTTCTCTCAGTAGTGCCAGATGATCCTGCTCAGAGTGGATAGGAGGCTCAAAGTGACCAAAAAAGCTATTTTAAACTTTTTGGTTTTTACCATTTCAAGATCTGATAAGCCCCAATTCATATGTTAATGACTGTATGCCAGTTTCAATTTACATTGTGGATGAATCTATGTATGTCAGTCTAAAAACCAGTGGACATGGTCAGATAGGCAAAAGTACTCAAAAACTTCTATGTGTGCTTGTGTTTTACATTCTAGTTTCAGAGGCAAGACCATATGGTCTTGCTAATGATAGAAACAGATTACAGGTGTTTGCTGCTACCATTACATGGGTAGATATTTAACCTTTTATATTGATTTTATCGAGGAATTAATAAGCAAAGGTGAACACTATCTTACTGGAAAAAAAAAAAAAAAAGGAGAAAATAATTTTTACACTAGGAGGCTGGCAAAAACAAGCAGTAATTGAAGAACAAAATCTGCCCAAATGTGTTATAAATAGCTTTCTAATTAAATTCACATAAATATCCTTTCTCTCATCTATGCTGAAAAGAAGTCAAGCTTTAGGCTCAAGGTAAAAAGAGTATAGGCAACTGATAGAGAGAGCTTTGTTTAAGAGCTGAAATGACTATCACAGTGACCCTTGGTGCCTTTATGTTCCATCAGCTCTTTCTAAAATGTCGGACAGTAGCTCATTGTGGTGTCCTCAACCTTTTCAGCTTTCTTTGCCATGGAAACCTTGGTGAATTGAAGCCTCTTGCAGCTCCTTTACAAGGAAAGCAACTGGGCCCAGGCCTGGGGAGTTTCAGTTCTGAAGAGGGAAAGTGGCTGCTTTGTTTGTTTGATTGTTTTCCACCACATTGCTGAAATAAAGCAAAGGGCTCCTAGTAAGATTAAAATGTGCCACTGCTGAGCTCTCTCTGTTCCCGAAATCTTGTTTGGATTTGCTACATGACATCTGTACTGTTTCTTGGCTGGGCTGTTTGCCCTTTGGTGAGAGATGAATTTTTGCTTCTTGCTGAGGGAAAGCAAATCAATGCTCAAATTAGAGATTGATGAAACTCGTTCTTCCTTGTAGTTCCCGTTGCACCTGGGAGTCCTTATGTAATCATGATTTTGTCCTTGCTGTTATTTAGCTGCAAAAGACTAGCAGGGTTCATGGATGAACCTATGGGAATGCCCAGATAATATCTTATTGACTGTCCAGGACAAGAGCAGGTAAGAAATACTTCTTTGTGGTTTCCTGGATTTCATCCCAGTGAAACTCTCAAGCAGCAAGGAATGGCAATGCTTTGAGATTCTTCAGGTTTCTGTGTGAGAGTTATTAACTTTCAAATATAACTTTTACCATTGGTTTAAGCACCACCAAAGTACTTTTGTTAATGATTATGCTATGCAGGTATAGCTAGACTGAAATTACTGCTGAAGTTAGTGATTTTGCAATTACTGAATCTTCCCTGGGGACGCACAAAATAAGTTTGCAACAGCAGTCTCACCACTCGTTTATATATTCTTATTGGCTATTGGCAAATTGTGACGATAAGAAATCCTGCTCTAGGAATATCAATTTCAAATTCTATTAAAATCACCTTAGAAAAATGCAGCTCTCTTCTTTCTAACATTACTGTGTTACAGAAAGGGATTTTTCTCTTATTTAATTACAATTTTATTGCTGGAAAACTGTTTCTTTTAACTCTTCTTGTTTATACTATTTATTTACATCTGAAATGCAATACAAACAATAAAACCTCAATTTATATCTTCACTGAATATGGGATTTTCTAGATTCTGTGCATGTAATGTCCTAATTCAAAGGAAAATTCCTGGGTTTTTCTCTCTTCCTATTTCATAGCATCTAAAGTGCATATGTAATTAATGTTATATATCTTTTTAAAAAATTACCAAGACCATTTTTAGATTCCAAATGAAGAGATTTTTATAGGTTACAAATTTCAGATGTAAAGTAGGGGAAAAAAAAAAAAAGAAAGAGACTACCATACAATTCAACATTGCTCAGTTGCACAAAATACCACGAGGAATGCTACATTTTAAAAAATATTATGTAATGGAAAAAATTGTGTGGGTAGTTCTTAATTTTTTATTAACATTAAAAGGGCTTGACATTTTAAAATAATATAAAATGTTACATCAGCAACAGTAAATAGTGTGAGGAAAAGTATAAGTATTTTGAAAGACCTAGGATTTAAACATTTTATTCAACTCAGCATTAAATGACATTTTTTCATTATATTAAGGATAACCACTATCCCAATGTATATATTAAATGTGGCTCCTAAAACAGTAAACCAAATAGTGATTAAAAAATGCCATAATTTCAAATCAACTATGGTCTCTGAGAAATTTTGAAAGCTTCTTTGTAACCTTTCCTGAACATAGCACGTATTTTTAAAACAAAAGTTTCCTTTGTGCATTTGGCTCCAGCTCCCTGCAGCATTTGGAGGGATCCAATATGCTGTTGCCAAAGTTCCCCTTGAAATCCTGAGACACTGCGTTAAATCAGTATGTTGCTCCCAGCTCCTGTATGAGTATCCAGGTATTTAAGAGGAGAGCTCATGCTCTGCTGAAGGAGAGGAATCAACTGTCCAGCTCCCTGTTGATCTGGAAATGGAAAATCTGCCCAGCCTTGCTGGTACACTGAGCTGTGGAGGACCCTGTGCATGGCCAGCTGCCTCCAGCGCACTGAATGTTTCTGAAAGCACTGCAAACTACCCTGAGGATTTCAGGATGCACAGACACATGACCTGACTCCATGGCCTAGGTCTTAGGGCTTCATTGAAATAAGGTTCACTGTGAAATACAACGTTGTGGGATTTCTCCTTGTTTTGGTCACTTAATCAGTCCTGTGTTAAAATGTATCATGCCAGCTAAAAATCAGAATTTGTCACGGTCTTAAACATGGCTGATAAGAAAAAAAAAAAAAAAAAAAGGAAACAAAAACCAAAAAAAACCTCTAAAAAGTTTTGCTTTGTTTTGCATTGGGGTTTTTGGGTTTTTTGTTTGTTGTTGCTGTTTGGTTTTTTTTTAATTTTTATTTTTCATGCATATATATATATATATATATATTCCACATTAGCAGAAATATCTTCAATGTTCAAGGCTAATAAACCCTCAAAGGCCCAAACTGCTGACTTCTTCCAGTACAACATGGAAATCATTAGAAAACACATGCATCTATAATGCAAATTTGATATTAAATGTGTTTGGTGGTCCCTGTAGAAGACGAAGTTTTATCTTTCTTTCTGTAGGCACCAGCTTATCATTTCTTCATGTGTAGCTGTTAAGAGAGCATGCATACAGATGAGTTCTTAGATGTCTGATAGCAATTTACTTACCCAAAGATCCCATTTGCATGTGAAAAAGTAGATGTATATAGAGTCTGGGTTTCATTTTATGCTTACACTAAGCCTTTAAGTGACTGCTACTGAGCACATCCTTGGAATAACAACAAGCATTTACAGCTTCATCCCCTAAAAATTTATATCACTTCTGCTGGATTGGCACTGTAGAAAGTTACAGGGAGTATGGTAGCATACTCTGCATGTAGATGAGTGCCAAAAGGCATGGGCACTATTAAAGAATGCATGTTCCAATGATTCAACAGGTGCTTTGGCTGGAATCCTGGTCACTAAGTGAAGTAATCTTTCCATGTGTAATTGATGAAGGTGAAATTTAGCACTCAGTGTTTACCCCTAGGGTCTATCTAAACCTGTGGCTGCCTGTAGCTCAATGACCACTGCTCACTTACAAACCTCTTACTTTCAACCATTCCATAGAATGCTTTAAATGATAGGTCAGTTTGTAACTCACGGTCTGTTTTGCCTGGACTCTTGCAGTACCAGCGGTTTGGGGCTGACTGAAACATTTGTGGACTGAAAGCATCACACCGTGAGCACAAGCTGCAGTTGACCTCCTTGCAATGAACTAATCCAGTCCTTCCCCATGCCTGATGCTTGCACACATCTCTGCAGAGATACCCTAGACCCCAACCATTCTTTGCCCTACAAACACTAATAAATCTAGGAGGGAAAGAGATTTTCCCTGCAATGCAGGATGATGTAGCTATAGTTAGTGGAGGTGCTGGAGGCTCCATGAAGTGAAAAATGTGTACTTTGAATAAATACATAAGTGTGATATTTTCATATGCAATAAAACAATGTCATAGCACAAATAATTTTCCCCCCAAGTAAGAATTGCAGACCATCTTAACAGACAATACTCAGCCTATAAAACAGTTTGAATTCTGCATTATTTCTCATTATTTATCCCTTTGAGAAATGATACATTCTCATCTTTACTCAAAGATTTTGAACAGAGCAGGTCTCAAGCATGTACCATGACCATGATCATAAATGAGGTGACAGTGGAATATATCATTGTAGCACCAGCATTTTGTCAGTTGTAATAATTTCGTCACACATTTGTTGACCTCATGTCAACAAATATGTGGCTAACTCTTTTGCTGGGTTAAGACTGTCCTACTGCTGAAACACAAACCTGCTGTATATGTCCCTCTATATAATACTTGATCCAACCAGTCTTATTTTAAGACATTGTCAAAGGCAGGAGGGGCTGTTCTTTTATTGAAAGACATTTGTTTTCATAAATACTCAAAAAAAAAAAAAAAAAATCATGGAAAATGTGAACCATAAAAGCAGAGTTTCTCTTTTTCCTAGTTTCCTTTTTAGGCTGTTGTTTTGGTGGTTGTTTTTTATTTGTTTAGGGTTCTTTTTCTCTGGCTATCACAATCCAATGGATAATATCCCGCAAAATATATGCAAAGCACAGAATGAGCACAGGGCCATTTCATGGGTTTAGAAAGTTTAAAAGTAGTAACAGTATGACTAAATTTGTCCTGTCATCTACAAATGTTAGTGAGCAGAGTGCACATGGTTTCTCATAAGGAGAGACAACTACCCAAAAATAGCACCGCTCCATTAATTTCATTTACACTTTTTGCATCCACCCCACAGCTGACAGGATTTTCAAAATAATGCTACCAGACTACAAAAAGGTGTAAAACGAAGAAAGGAATGGCTCAATAAATAAATTAAGTCAGCACTGATTGAATATAACATTACTTATGACACACAGTATTTAGAGTATTCAATCAGACCTCTTTTACAAGCAATTGGTATTCTGGGTAGTCTGTTCATAATGTTGTCAAGAGAGTTAGAAGGATGTTAACATTTCATTACTCTTGTCATTGATTTTCCTCTGCTTTCTTCACAACAAAAGTCAAAACTTGACCTCTTATTCCACTGAATTAGTTCCAGAGCACTTGGCATTATTGACCTACTAATGAAAATTAATGGTGGCCCTTTTGATTCAGTCTTTCAAGCAGGCAAACCAAGCACATTTAAAACACAGGCATGGTTATTTCTCATATTGAAGTGAAGTAACACGCTGTTAAGTAATGAAATGCACATTAACGTAACATTAAATTTGCAAACTTAAGTGCACAGAATTCAAGAAATGTAAACTGCATTATCAGGAGCTGATGCTGAAAATACTTAAGCTTGGTAGTAATTTCAGACCTAGAGAGTTAAAGAAATTTTACGAGAAATGCTATATGTACACTTAGAGCATTTCAACCACAGACCTTAAAATTATAGTAAAATTCTGGCAAGACTGTAATGCAGCAGAGACACATTAGCTGAGTTATTTCCATGCTCTTCTTTCTCCTTTTATGCTAGAGAGGAATGCAAATTATTTTCAAGGACTTTTAATTTTTTGTGCTCATGAGCTGTCACCCTGCAGCTTGAATGGATTTCCGTTATCCAGACTCTTACATAAACTGACTTCTGTCTATGGATATGGAGCCCTCCTTCCTTGCATCTGTGTAACTAAGGATTATCTCTACCAGGTGAAACAGGAAAGCTGAATGGATGCATATCTGAAGACTGTGTGAAAGCGTGCCTTTTTATCTAAATCATTTCCTATTTCTGGAAAATTCTCCCAGAAATAATACCTGGCAAATATCTGCAAAAACTGCTAGGATAAGGAATATAATAACTTAATTTTCCTCTTTCCTTAGACAACAAAGACTATGATGCATATCTATCTTATACCAAAGTGGATCCTGACCAGTGGAATCAAGAAACTGGAGAAGAAGAAAGATTTGCTCTCGAGATTCTACCAGATATGCTGGAAAAGCATTATGGATACAAGTTGTTCATACCAGACAGAGATTTGATTCCCACAGGAAGTAAGCCATGTCTTTATTCTTATGTCATATTGAAGGAGAAAATGAGTGATTGAAGTGATCAGTTAGTTTTGTTTCTATACCTACTCCTTCAGAATGTCATCTTTTCTCCCATGTCTTAGGGAATGGTGAGGACAAGCCACCAAATATTAATGTGCATTTCCCAGATAAGAGGATTATTATTTAGTAATGGTGTTGTTTTAATTGAAGGTAAAACAGTGCAGAAAAGGGATGCATAAATAAAGGGAATGAAAGAGACTAACATTTTTTCATATTTTTTGAGAACTTGTTGCTATAGGAATTAATACTAAGTTCTTTCTTTTCAGTTCCTTAGATTGGATTTGAAAAGATATTCATGTTTCTAAGCATTGCAGAAATTCACACAGGAAGGAAAAAGTTGTGTTTGGACTAAGGCAATGGTTGAGTAATAACTCTATACTAGGAAAAAATAGTAAATGCTAGTCAGTGTCCACTGTGGACAAATGTGCAGTGGATGTACTTGATCATTCTCAGAGACTTAATACTAGTATTTATTCAAGCTGGTACAAGTGGATCTTTCTCGTGTTTCTCTCACATAATCCAATATAAGTACAGTAATGTTTTGTCAGTTGTTAAATATTCTTCATTACTTCAGTGTAACCATATAGATAGCAACTAAGTTCAGTGCCTTTAATGAAAGATAAAAGAAAGGATGTTTGGTATAGATGAAGCACAACACAGAACATCAGACAATACCATGGATTTTTTTTTTTTTTTTTTTTTTTTAATTAAATCTACAGCAAACTAATTTACAAGAGACAGCCCTGGTTTTATGAATGTGAGTGACAGGGACGTGAAAGAAAAACAGAAACTAAGCCTACCAAAACACTCAGAGTATCATTTGGGTTTAAGACTGAGGTCCTGAAGCACAGGACTTCTATTTTGTTGTCTAACTGGGTCACTTTGCCTTTTTAGGCAAAGTGATAAAAATAACAATAGACATATTTGGCCATATTGGCCATATCCTGTAGTGATATGGATGATACAAATCCCCAGCTCATGAACTCTTGCAGTCCATAGCACAGTGTGGGAATATATGTTATATAGGATCACAGAATGGTTGACGTTGGAAGGAGCCTCTGGAGATCATATTTTTCGACCTCCCTGTCCACATAGAGCAGGTTGCTCAAGATCACGTTCTGCCATGCCAGCCTGGCATATTTTCAAGTGATGTTTTTACATATTGCAGTGAGATGTTCTAAGAACAGGGATTTGCCTGTGATGTTTCTCACCAGTGTATGAGAGCAGACTGTTTTCTTACATTGTTGTTTTGAGCAATTGTTTTGTTTTGTAGCCTACATTGAAGATGTGGCAAGATGTGTAGACCAAAGCAAGCGACTGATCATCGTCATGACTCCAAGTTACGTGGTAAGAAGAGGTTGGAGCATCTTTGAACTGGAAACAAGGCTTCGAAATATGTTAGTCACGGGAGAAATCAAAGTGATACTGATTGAATGCAGTGAACTACGAGGAGTTATGAACTACCAGGAGGTTGAGGCTCTAAAACATACCATCAAGCTCCTCACTGTCATTAAATGGCATGGACCAAAATGCAACAAGTTGAATTCCAAGTTCTGGAAACGTTTACAGTACGAAATGCCTTTTAAGAGGATTGAACCTATGACAAATGAGCAGGTTTTAGATGTCAGTGAGCAGGGGCCCTTTGGGGAACTGCAGACAGTCTCTGCAATTTCCATGGCTGCTGCCACCTCCACTGCTCTTGCCACTGCCCATCCAGACCTGCGCTCCACCTTTCATAACACATATCACTCACAGATGCGCCAGAAACACTATTATCGAAGCTATGAATACGATGTACCTCCTGCTGGCACCCTGCCACTTACCTCAATAGGTAACCAGCACACCTACTGCAACATCCCCATGACACTTATAAATGGGCAGCGGCCACAGACAAAAACTAACAGGGAGCAGAATCCCGAAGAGGCTCACACAAACAGTGCCATACTGCCCCTCTTGCCACGGGAGACCAGTATATCAAGTGTCATTTGGTGACCGACATGCAAGGGGCTGTCAACCCCCTTGATAGGAGCAGAGTCTGCAGTCTGGTGCCTGGAACTACATCCTCGACTGCTGCTGTTAAACATGCATTACAATCGATAACAAACGAGGAAAAACAGGGTCTTGTACATATGTTTTTGCAATTTCTTTGTAGCATCAGTCTTCCTGTTTTACCCATGTCTCTTCCCATTCATATTTTTGACTTTGTTTTATATGTCATTGGAATTTGTATATTTACATTTTTTTTAAATGAAGAGACTGCTGTATAGATAGGAAACATTTTTGCTTAATTAGTATAGTTTTAGACTTTTTGTTTGTTTGTTTATAACCTCTCTTGGGAATGCTTGGACAAAGCTATGTTGATATCAGAAGCACCATCCATTTTTTTGGCCTGCCTAGCCATGCCTGCTGCAGCTCACCTCTTTTGGAGAGTTTTTGTTCTTAGAAGGACCCCATTGCTCACTGAGAGCTTCAGTTTCATTTCTACTCCTGTAATGTGCACTGCTCCTTCCCTGCCCTTACAAAGACCCCCATTTGGGGTAACACTACAGTCTGATCATTTAACATGTAACTTGGTAGATACCTGTCAAACAAGGCAAAATACCCAATCTGTATTGGTTGCTTCACAGTAGTCACTAGAGTGTGTAGAAACTATAGCCGGTTTGGTTTTTGCTTTCTTGAGTTTGTTTTTTTTCTTAATTCTTATTTTAAGAATGAGTTGGTTGTATCCCTTTTATAAATAGAAAAGCAACCCTATTTTTAACATGTCCTGGAAAAGTATTAATGTGGTTGTGGATTTTATTTTTTAGGCACTCTTTTTTTTTTTTCTTCTCAACTTTCAAAATCCTGCAAATAACATTTGCAAATGTCAGGCGAGTAAGACAAGTGAGGCAATAGACACTGAAGTGCAGAGTTCTGCTGATATGTACAGTGATGACTTCCAAACCAAAGGGGAATAAAAAAGACAGTATTGTAGATGGTTTGTCACTTTGTATTATAGAAAGTGTTATTTTCAAAAAAAAAAAAAAAGGTAAGAGCAAAACATTATTTTCCTGTGGATTTCAGAGTCCCTTGTATTTTAATGTTCCAAAAACTGTATTTGCTTTAAAATTATATATTCAAGATTAAGAAATCTTCTTTCATTTGGTTTTAGCTTGTAACAATAAATAAAACTTTATTAATTTCAACATGATTTAAGTAAGAACTCAGGCAGAAAAAATGACGCGATTACCAGAAATATAATTGTTTTCAGAATAAACTTTATTTATACAAAATTAATATTTAAATCAGACCTGGAAGTATTAAAAAAATATTCACTTTAATGAATAAATAAATTAGTTTTATTTTTATGTATGATTCTATCTTTGAGGAGTTGCAAATAATGCATGTACCATGGCTGACAGGGAAGAATAAAAGCCCACCACTGTGTTTACACAGTCCAGACATCTTTGAGACAAATTCAAGAAGTACCTTGCTCATACTTATGTTTTAAATAACAGAAAGTCCTTTCTGGTTTTATAAAGAGAGAGAAGTGGTGTGGCTCTGTAACATATTCAGGCCAAGCTCTCAGCTGCTCCATGCTGGTGGAAGAGAAGGAGCTGGAGTGGAGTTACTGGTTGCAGCACCCTGTCATAGACCCATGGGCTTGATTTGCCCTGGAGAATCGTAGCTGGTGTCCTGGCAAACAGGCCCTAAAGTCCATTTATGTAATTAATTAACTTTAGATATTTTTATGGCAGCTGAGTTATATCGGCCAATATAATGGATGCTGTGGGGTTTGCCCATCAGGATTGTCACAATGAGAAAAGTATAGCTTGTAATGTTTTGGTCTTCTTAATGAGGAGTGAGTGGAGAAGCTGCAGTTTGGGGGATGTTTGTGGGAGCAATCCAGAACCAACAGTGTGGGAGGAAACTACTTGTGAAAGTCAAGAAACCTCAGTATCTGCATAAGAAGCTAATAGACCTTTGATGTATGCACTGATTTTTATTTGCTTTAAATGTTTATTTCTCTGAGGTTATGCTAAAGTCCTTTTTTTACAATTTTCTCTTTATTATAGTCTCTGGACTTGTGCCAAAAATCCACAAAATGGAAATTAGGCTGCCAGGTCACATAAAATTTTAAGAGAGCTTTGCACTTTTGCTTTAAGAAAGCTATTTTTTTTTTTCTCTTACAGACACCTGTCAGGCACTGATGGCATTTTCCTTCATTCATCTGGATGCCTGTCCTGGTTTTCACTGGGCTGAGGTGGGGAGAAGGGGAGGGGTTGAGTGAGTGGCAGTGTGATGCTTAATTTCCATCTGGGCTTAAACCACAACAGTCCCAAATACCCAGGATCCTGAAAGCAATGCATTGGTTTTTTTCCCCTTTACATGTCCTGGTGTAAAGACTGGGATGTGGAATAAATGTAGGATGTAATTATTTTACTACAATCACATTTAGACAAATGGTGGCTAAGGATTTTCCTTAGCCACACAGGAAGTACGTTTCTGTTCTTCATTTTTAATGTAGATTTAAGCACTTTGAATAGCATGGTTCAGGGATTGACAAATACTATTTGATATTCTCACTACTTAAAGAAAGCTTTTCTTATAATGTTTTATGATCATTAAAGATAAGAAAAAACAAACAAACAAAAAAAAAGAGAAACAACCACAAAAGCTTAAATAAGTGGAGAAGTTGTCTGTGGCTTTAGAAACATTCTTCTTTAGTATTCCTCTTCTGTGATCAGCTCTGTGTGGGGAACAGTGAAGGAAAGTGTTGTGTGTTAACGTGCTCTATGTTTGACAAAAATTCTGTTGGAATGCAAAATAAAATTGAAACAAACAATCAAACAAACCTACCAAAATCAACAAAAACTCTCACTGCCCTAGTGCTTAGGCTCCATCATTTTTGATGAAGGTGGTTTTGGTTTTTGGCAATGCAGACTGAACTGTGCAGGCAATAGCCACATATAAGGTTTAGCCATAAGCAAATAGCACTTTATTTTTAAAAAGGCACATTGATGATCAGAAAAACTTACTCTGCCTGGTTGATAACTTTGGGTCTGTATGTGGATTCTATGCACATGAATTATCCAAGTGTGGTGCTCTGTCTTTATAAGGCTCTCTCTAATCAGGGTAGTCTGTGTTATAAAAGGATTCTTGCTACACAGCTTGTGTAAATTCAGTATATAGGTTCTCCAGACTGCATATATAGCTGGACAGAAATGAGAGACTGTATAGAATGCAGCTAATTGTTTTGAAGGCAAAATGCATTGCTGGGTCTGATTCTGTTCTCAGCTACAGCACTATAATTTGAGAGTAAATCTAATAAATTTGAATGAGTGCAAAATTGATTTGTGTGGAAGAAGAAAATTAGAAAAAGAGAAAAGGAATTCATATTTGCAGTCTGTGACAAGCTGAAATCTTGGCTGCAAAGAAAGGAACAGCAAAATGCCTTCTGGATTTTAGTGGGGACCCAGTTCTCACCTGGCAGCCAACATCAAACACTTTTGATATGATCTGGTTCAGAATTCAATGCTGTTAGGCTTAGATGCAAACTAAGATTTTTTTGTTACTGCACAGCTGTGAAAACTATGTGTGTTTTACATAATGGGTGATAATCAGTTTTGAAAGAGTCAGAAAGCTTGTTATGCATGCCTGTTCAAAATCCACAAAGATTTTTTGGATATTGTGCATTAATGACCAATTTAAATTACAGATAGAGCAGTGAGATTTGGGGGAAAGTGGCCTAATAAACAGGATTCCTTCATTTTTTAACTAAAAAAAAAAGGGGAAAAAAGAAGAAGAAAATGTCAAGCTAGTAAGCCTAAGGGTGTTTAATTAAAATCCAAAGGAAGAAAAAACACACTAGTAAAGTAAGCTCAAAAATAGAACAATGTCCAATGGACAATAAAGGGCAAAAATACCCACTTGCTTTTTGACTGTATTGTGGGTTTTTTTGTCATGCAAAGCTCTGTACTCTGGCTGACCTACATCAAGCAACTGGCTTTTTTGGAGGCCATCCAGACAGATCAGCAACACAAATATGTCCCTGTATGTCTAATACACTTCTGAATGATTTTGTGCTTGTTGATAGTCTAGCACAGAGAGATTTTTGTTTGTCTTCTATTGTTTTTATAAAGAGGAAGGCAAAACCTGTCACTGTTAAAAAAACTCTGTAACACATTTTATTAACTAGAGTCACTATATTCCTTCACTCCCACCCCCTATTTGATTTGCTGTTATTAGAACACTTTTTCTAACCCAGTTGAGAAAAAGGTTAAAGTAGTGGGCAACACAAAAAATGTAAGCAACCTCATAACAATGAGTTTCCTTGTATCATGTGGGCTGCAAGTTCCTTTTTTTCTTTTTTTTTTTTTTTCTATAAACACATCTCTTCACCTCCTAAATAGCCTACTGAGTGGAGGTTGAAGAACCCCATTGTGTCTTTAATTTCAGATTCACTGAATTGAGCATGGATACTGAGCTGTTGTTTGCAATGTAATTCTGCTGGGAAATTTTCCATTGACTCTGTCCCTATCCTTCAAGAAGACATTGGCAGCATCACACTTCACCAAACAGCCTTGACTTGATATTCCAAAACTCAGAGTTGTCACCCTGGGGAGCAAAACTGAAAAAAAAAAAAAAAAGTTTCAGAAATTAAGAGTTTCTTGCCTTTAAAAAA
>VWZN01002253.1:10302-37320 GCA_013396955.1 Regulus satrapa
GAATATTAAAATCCTGCATTTGGCAGGAATCCCTGGAGTTACGATAGTAGATATTTATTTGTGGAAGGCAGAGCTAGATTTACCTATAAAGAAAAACATGTGATAACTATTTGTATGTGACTTGTCATACCAGCTTTTTCTGAAGCAATTGAAAGGTTTTATTCTTTTCTTTTTTCATGTTATTCAGGATCATGTCACTAAGACAAGGCATCCATAACTTTGAAAATTGTAATAGAACTTATAATAAAGTATCTTTTCATAAGATCTTATATTTTTAAATTAGACTGAAATTATTTGGAAACTGTAAATGAAACTTATAGATAACTTTTATTAGCATTAAACTGAATATAAACTCTACCACATTTGGTCTTAAGTACAGAAATCATATTTAGAATCTAAAAAAATCCCTTTGTATGGACTTTAAAGAAAACTCAGATAATTATGACTCAAATATCTAGCCACATCTGTGAATAAAGAGCATTTCATTCAGATGCTTCCAGTGCTCAAAATTTTTTCAAGGGTTCTGAGGAAACCTAATCAATTTGCTACTACTGAAATACAGCAGTTGTTCAACAAATCCCATCAGTCTTGCCTTAGGCCAGTAATAAGGATAAATAACATCTCCAACAGAAATATCAGGAGATTTTTAGAGGTTCAGAAAGTTAGATGATCCAACAGGAATTTGGCCAGAAGACTAGAGTTAATAATCTATATTTCAGTATTCTAGTATCTTAAAAGAGGTTTCTTGTTACATTTGAAAAGTATCACCACCAGGAAGAATTTCTTCTATCAGTAGAAATTAGTAAAAAATAACCTGGCTGAAAAAGACATGAAAAAAATTCAGGCAGCTCTCTCTATAAACACAAAAGACATCTAAAGGATAATAAATAATAACTAATAGTTCACACTGTATTTGAGAGTGCCATAGAAATAGGAATCACAGAGATGCTATTTCTGTAATAAGAAATTCTAAAATGTTTTTCAACAAGCTTTTAGTTCATACAGTAGAATAAGTATGAAAATATTATGCAAAACCTTACATCTCTGTCTTCTTCTAGGAGGTAATAGACTACCTTATTCTTTTTCTCTTTCCCATAAATAATACAATATTTTTTTCTGCCTAAACTCAGATAGTGTTTCTTTAAGATGGTCTAATTGACATAAAGAAAAATTTTCTCAATTTTTAATTATTCCCAATTCTGATGATTATTCTTTTTACATAAGTCTTGAAGTAAAACCAGTAAGACTGGCGGCATATCTTTTTTAAGTGTAAAAAAATGTATGCATTGTTTTGACAAAAAAAATTAAAACACATCAGAATTTAAAATACAAAAGAAAACAAGAAAAACACAACCAACAAACAAACAAACACTCACAAACCCACATAAAACACCAATAAATAAACAAAATAATAAACCCATGAAAACCAGAAACAATAATTAATAATATATTTGGAATTTATTAAGTCAAAATCCTACATCAGATTAAAATTGGATATGCTAGGCACCTGAATAAAAATGAAGAAAAGAAAAAACGTAGTCTATTCTAGAGAGAGGAAAAAAAAAAGAAAATACTAACATTCATGCATCCATATGTGGGAATGGAGTCGACTACCCATATTTTATAATGTATAGCTAGAGAATGCTAGTAAATAATATTAGCTAAGCAGCTAAATTTTCAATGGAATAATCAAGATTATTTTTAAAAATCAAAACAGGCCTAAATGCAGGCCTAAATTTATTTGAATATGCAGTACTTTGAAGAAATTTAACATCTGCTCAAAGCAAAGGTGTAGTTACTAATAGGAATAATGAAAAGAAGGTTAAGTAAGTAACCCTATTAAACATTACTCTCTGCCAAAGCTGAAAACTGGATAAATAAGAACTCCTACTGCGTCTGGATTTAGATTTGAAAGCACTGCTTCCAGTTATATTTTAAAGCTTAAGAATGCACTTGTCTTTCATTACCTGAAAATTTGATTTTCATAGAATTCAACTCAATTGCATATATTATTTAGCAGGAATTAGTGTCTTACCGTCGTTCTCTAATAGTAATTAAAGTAGAATCATTGTTTTGATGCAGAAAAAAACTGAGACCAGATATTGAAAAAAAAAAAAATCTCAATGGATTTGGATACAGTGAATTGAATCTAGAACACATATGATAGAAGTAAATGCTGATTAAAAATATGCGGAACATAGCCAAGGCAAAATTATCACACAATAATTAACATAGGAATAAATAATAATAAAAGTAGGGAAAGCTAAATAATGTGCTACAGTAGAACATGTAAAGTGAAACTTTTCTCCTAGTGCTCTTCATGAGATATATCACAATTTATTTATGTGCCTTGATAAGGACAAGTAAAGAATTTCTATGGATTTGCTCCTGGACTCTTATTTTTCAATATATGCTGCCTTACTTCTGGAAAAAATAGGAAAATCAGAAATAAATTTTAATAAGAGAATCTAATTCAATGCTGTATGTATCATAAAGACAGTCACAGACAGTGAAAAAGATACAATCTAATTTAACTTCTCTCTAATTATAGAGGGTAAAAATAATATTGAGGCAAATTTGCATGCACAAAGCTTTATTAGTGGGGTCTAGAGCTGATGACATGCTCTGACTCCATAATTACTTTAGAAAGAAAAAAATTTAATTGATGGGGATAGTAAGGGAAATGGGAAAAATTTATTTCCTAATTAATGTATACTTTTTAAATGTATTCATAGCAGTTACCTACATTTATTAATTGTGCTACCTACTAGGTCTTCAAATTACAAACTAAAGCATATGAGAGGATGGGTGATGAGTTTTTATTATGGAGTTAGACTAAAGCATCTATAATACAACAGTGAGTAAGCAGAAGAAGAAAAGAGTGGTTTAAACAATAATGTTATTAATTTTATACAAGGAACCTGATCTAACTGACATAACTGTCCTTCAGAGTCTGGCAGTGTAAGACTGTGAGGATAGCAGCACCTGAGGTACTGGGTAAAGGCACTCTCAGCACAGCTTCATGATGCGTAATGAAAGGTAGCAAGAGGATAAGTGAGCAGTAGGCTAAAGAATAGAAAGCAGAAGGTCTGTATAACAAAAGTTAAAGCATCTACAACACCGTGTAATACAGTAGAAATTTTATTGAGACAGAAAGTTCTCTAAATTAGTCTCTAAATTTGTTGATCCTGCCTATGTGTTTTATTGTTTAGCTATCTCAGTGGGTTGGTTTCTCCACATTAAGAGTAAATCTTGGGATATTCTGTGCTCATGAAAACAGTTTCAAATTCTGCAAAATAAGCAGGAAGTAGTTTCTTGTCTTTGATACACTGCACTAATTTTGCATTAACATTGCCAGCCTATTCTGCACGCAGAGTACCTCTCTGCAGTGCACTATCAGCAAGCAAATTTATTTTGAGCATATTAGATTTGCTGGGTATCTGACAGAAGAAAATATGGGTAGAAACATGTGATTCATGATCTTCATTAACTCATCCATTTTAATAATGGATAAAAAAATATTCAATGGCTATTAAGTAACTAATTTATATTTCCTTTAAAGAATATATATAGTATTTAAAAACATGTATGATAATAGTTGTGCAGTAATCTGCTTGGTGCTTACAGAAAAGTTAAACATGGAATTTGACGGGAAACATCATTGGAGTTGAAAAACCTTTTCAGTCATTGGATCTTCAAAGTCATAGCATGACCTGTTTTCCTAGGTTTAGATAGATTATTATTCTAATACCATGTAATGATCACATGAAATCAGTATCTATGGGGCTATGGAAGTTAATATTAGAATTATTTCAAAATAATAAAAATATGGCATTAATAAGAACAGCAGCTACACAGACAAACAGCAGTTTTGCTTTAATTGCTTACAAAACATTGCAGAGGCCTAGAAGGGTATTAAGGAGTTATAGAGCCAAAAATTTAAAAGGTTCTATACTAGGTACAGTTATGTCTAATATAATTAGTCAGAAGTTAATATGCACATTGTCTGTTACGGTTTTACTTATGACCCAGCTTTTATATTTTGGATTCCCTGATCCATTAAGTTTACAAAACATGCAGTTCTGAGAAAAAAATCCCAGTTGTCAGAGGAAAATATTTCATGCTGGATTTGACAGCCTGAGAGAGGCAAGGCTGCTAGAGCTCCTTGCCCCCATGTCCAGTTTGAAGTGAGGCTGAAAATATGTTCCCAGTGGACACAAACATACAGAGAACATTTGTATATACACTTACATAAGTACTGTCCACACAGATCCCAGAGACCTACACAGAGCATTCACATGAACACAGCATCAATAGGCTCATCCTGCCACCCTTTCTGGTTGAGCCAGAACAGAGTTCATTATTGGAAATAAATATACCTATGAAATGTGTTTATCCCTGCAGCAGCTGGGTTCAGACATCCAGTAGCTGTGCCTGGATCTCAGCATCCCCAGTTGCTGCCATCTGAATTTACAAGTGCCCAAGGTCACAGTGCTAGTCCAGTTGTTGATACAGATGATTTCACCCACACAGAGATATCCAGGAGTTCCCTGGTCCCATAACCAACCTGCTGTGCTCTAGCCCTTATACACACACAAATGCTTTCACACTCAGGGCAAGTCCTTAGTCCCGGGACACTTCACCTATTCACTGGGTAATCTGGATTGGCCTCATTCGTGTCCCAACAGTCACTTCAATTCCCGTACTGGAGATCCTCATACACAAAATTATGGAACATGCTGGGTTGGAAGGGACTCACATAGATAATCAAAGTCCAAATCCTGACCCTGCAAAGATCCCCTCAAGAATCACACCATGTGTCTGCAAGTGTTGTCCAAAAGCTTCTTGTACTCTCATGGGTTTGGAGTTGCAATAGCTTCCCTGGGGAGTCTTTTCCAGTGCACAAGTACCCTCTATGTGGAGTAATATTTTCTAATATTCAACCTAAAAATCCCCTGACACAAGTTGAGGTCATAACTTCAGGTCCTGTCACTGGTCACCACAGAGAAAATCTGCCCCTCCTCTTCCCCTCATGAGGAAGCTGTAGACTTCAATGGTGTCCATCCACAGTCTCTTCTGCTCCAGGCTGAATCAACCAGTGACCTCAACAATTTCTCTCATGGTCTTCTCTCTGAACTTCACCATCTTCATGGCCCTTTTTTGAATGCTCTTGTGTTGTGGTGCCCAAAACTGCACAAAGCATCCAAAGTGAGGCTGCCCTGGTGAAGAGCAGAGCAGGACAATCCTCTCCTTTGCCCAGCTGGTGATTCTGTGCCTAATGCACTCCAGGACATGGTTTGCTTTCCTGGATGAAGAGACCCTCCTGACTCATATTCCAGTTGCCATCACCAAGAAGCCCCCTGACTACTTTTCCATGGTGCTGCACCCCAGCCTTTGATTACATTCAGGATTGCCCTGTCCCAGGTGCAGAATCCAGCTCTTGTCCTTGTTAAACTTCATACAAGCACATACATGGAGTAAATAGATCCTTACCAGAACATAATTGATGGTCGAGTTGTAAATGATAGGACAGACCACAGTAATTCTGCTACAGGGCATGACCAGATAAGCCTATTGATCAGTCCCTGCATGAGAATGGACAATTTTATTCTCTTATCCTTCTAATTCCCACATTTATTCCTCCCAAAAATCACAAAACCCCTTTCCCACCTTTGATTTATCTCCTAAATATGCCATGAAAAAATCCTATGGAATCCCCAAATGCTCCTTCTCCTGTGCAGCCTATAGCATTTCCTCTATTTTTAGGCAGCAAATAACCTCAGTCTAAAAGGTGATCAGGTAACCTGGTTCTATTCATAGTTTCTATGTCTAGAGAATGGCACTGATGACAGGACCTGGACAGTGTGTGCCATCCTTTATCTCTTCTTTGGCTTCCTGTCTCTCACTGCACTCCTGTGTTCCTCTGGTGATGCAGAGATGGGCCTTTGGTGGGCTGATGGCTCTTCTGTGATGTGACGGGAGCTCCTAGGCGGGGTATGATTTCCCTGGTGTAACCCAAAGCCTGCCATTAAAAACACTTTAACCTCATCTCCTAAACCTGCACATGTAAGGGAGATTTCTCTCTGCAGGACTGCTGCCTCAATTGTTCTAAACATTGGAAAGCATCAGGAAAATGAGGCAGAGGCCTGCAGGTGTGTTATGGAGATGGCAGCTGAGAAATGCCCAGAGAAATTATCTGGTTTCAGGTCTCTGCTCAGCTTTCTGGTGTAAATCTGGATCAGTCACTTAAAGCACATTTTCATGGGCGGACAATGATTATGTATTCTTCATTTTCTGGGTGACTGACTTTATTCCCTATGGTCTGATTTGCAAAACAACTGGGTGCTCATAACTGTAGCATAAGCTAGTTAGAGTTGTGCTTTGAATACATAAACTGTAGTACACAATTATATTCTCTAAAAATCAGGTCTTGGTTATGTGAAATTGAGCACACAAAATTAGTGACTCTTTTTGGCCTTATTAATTCAATGTCTTTGTTCTCATCTTCTGTTTTATTAATTAAATAGGACACAAATAATAACAGTATCCTTCCTCATATAATGGTGCTACAAAAATCAGTTTGTGTTGGGGGAGCTGCCAGCTACTCTTACTATTAATCTTCTATGTTATTGATACAAAATAAAACATTTTGTGATGGAATAAAATACTGTAGGAGCATAGGAACCTTCTTTACATATATTTTCTTACCTTTCATTTTCTAATACAAGAAATATTATATATGTTACTTCATTTTAGGGATTTCCCTTCCTAAATGATTTCAGGAAATTGTGTGCCTCCCTCCAACATCTTAACCTTGTCCCTAAAACTGTTTGCATATATGGCCTTTCATACATATGTGCCAGTTCTACTTTACTGGGGCTCTTTACTAAGAAGATGAAATTTTAAATACATTTTTGACCTAATTGGGATGAATTTCTATGTGTAGTAGTGTTGCTACATCACATATTAGCAAATGCTGTTGCAATGAATATCAAGCAGAAGTTGGTGAATAAAAGTTGTGTACTCAGAGAAGGTTTAAAATATTGTAGAAACACAGTGGTAGAGGAAAAAATTCTAAACTCTATGACCACCACACATTCCACATAGTAGAGAAGTATTTACAATGTGATATTAATATAATACTGAAGACAGTTTCAATGCATCTATAGTAAACAATGAGATTAATCCTGCAATATTAATTCCTTTGATTATTCAGCTTTGCACACGTAACTATTTTTTCTTGTGTTTAATAAGTAAAGGTGCATAAGATTCCTATTAAGACTCACAATTAATATATTTTAATCTGCTGTTGAAAATCTTTCATAAAAAGAGACAAATACTAAGAAAATTTTCTATACTAGGTTAACACTGACTTAAATATGTGAATGAAATGGAAAAATATTCCATTGATTTTTATGCTGAGTTATGGTAGCAATGAAAATAATGAGTGATATAATAACAATAAAAATAAGGATAGAAGGAAATCTGATAAAATTAAAATTGAAAATGTGTTTATGACATTTTATTTAAACAGATTCTTTTGTGTAAAATCAGTGTAGAATGTGATTTTATTATTTTCTTGAAACTCTACTGCAAAATAAATTACAACAGATGGAAATAACTTACTATGATCAGTATTGAAAGATAGAAGCATTTTTGGAAGCAAATTTTTAAACTTATTTTATTTGCATTCGGATATGTTTTATTAACATATCCAAGAATATCCATATTTCCTGTAAGTCCTATTGTGCTTCCCAGGAATAAGGAAAAAACCCAAATTTTGGTCAGGTATAATCTTCCAGAAATATCAGCAAAAGCATTTGACCATATAACAGGAAAAAAAAAAAAAAAAACAAAACAAAAAAAAAAAAAACCCATATCTATTATACAATAAATGGAAGTTTTCAGGTACTGTATAGTTCTGTTGATCCCATAAAATTTGCAGCACAGAGTCATCCTTTAGCAGTATAGGGATAAGAAAGAAGACTCAGAGAGATGTGTCTTGGTCTTGTATTATTTTGGCGATGCAGGGTAGGGTCTACTGTATTGTATTTTTGCTGTACATTCCTGTATATTTAAGGGGTATTTTTGAGACATGTATGATGTAATATTTGGAAGCCAGTATATACTGAAAAATTCTGTAGAAAACATTATCTTTTTTGGAGTGCTATTCAGTGCTCTGTGATGAATTTATGAAAAATCTTTCCTTAGGCATGGAAATTCCTCTTCAACTTAATTTCATGCATGAGTCATTCATAACAAAGACCCATGTTCAATGTCCCAAAGCATCCCTATATTGTCTCCCATAATTCTTGCTTTACTCTATCCAGCTCTCTTAGTCCCATCGTTTCTCTTTTAGAAATTGTTTACCCATTAGGCTGTGCAAATCCTACTTCTTTCAGCAAAAGTTTCTGTTTTATGGCTTTGTCATTTTATGTGTAGACTCTTGATAAATAACTCTTGATAAAATACTAGGTATATAATTTTATTAAACAGGGTTTTCATTGTTTGTTGTTCCTTCAATAAGTGAAACTACTTTAATTCATAAGAATAACATCTAAATTGTCACTTTTTCTTAGTTAAGTCATGTTGTCAAGGAAACAGGAATGACCTTCTCAAGAGAGAAAAACTATTTTATGTTTATGAGGATTTCAGTAGTTCATCTGTAATTTTTTTAATCAAGAGACTAATATTAATCCCTACAGCATGCAGTAATACAGATTTAATTTCCATAGTCAATTTGCATCAGATATAAGAAATAATTTTTTAATGATTTGCAGCTCATTTGATAGTGGTTGTTTTATATTTTATTACAAAAAGTGAAACTTTTTTGTCATCTACTTTACAAAGCTTTTCTGCCTGCAAACGTCTGCAATTCTTGAATTTTACTTTTTCTACTTCACTGAGTTTTTCATATTCTTTTAAAGAAGGGCGGTAAAGGGGTTGTCAATGTACCCTGAGTCTTATGAGCCATCCTTGTAGCCAGTGAACTTGGAAGTCTTGCTTGTAACTGACAGTTATGTACTGCTTAATGAGCAGATTGTGGAACACACGAAATTTATGCAACAGCCATAAAATTGTATGTAAATTCAAGATTTTCATGTTTCTGAAATTTTCAGAAAAAAAGACATTTTTCCCCTTATATCTGAATTTTTAAAAAGATTTTTTTAAAAAGATGGTGCAAAGACTAGAGGTCATGGTCAACGTCTGTCATATCTGTAGCTACTCTTTATCAGACTGCAAGGTGGATGCTTTTGTTTAATCTTGTGATAATAATACCTTCCCTACTTTGACCTAAATTACTTTGGTATAAAAACTAATAATGCTGAAACTTGCTTTGAATTTAGCCCTGCATGTTTGCTGCAGTAGAAGTTGTGCTGTCATAGCTGGGTAGAAAAACTACCTAATGGCTCAGACATCTCTTCAGTCTATATATGCCAATTGCGGTTATGATCAGGAGAAATGTCTAACACTTAGCTCAATGAATATAGTTAACTCCCAGCTTTTTATCTGTCCCCTCTGTAGACAAGTCCCATTTTAAAGGTTGACTATTCAGGAAAAAACCCAGAAAAAGAAACAAGAGCTGAACTGTTAAGAGGAAAAATCAAAACCCTTTGATTCAATACGACTCTCAGGAAGGCCAGCACATTAAAGAACAGTTTTTGTTCCTAGGTTGTTAGCATTAGCAACTGATGTGCAGAACAAGTTTTTTGAAAACAGAATTGGCAAATTAAAATATATAGTGGAAGTAGATTTAGATTAACCTATAAAAATGTATAAGAGTGAAAGCTTAAGAATATTTTCTCTCTGTCCCGAGGATACACTAAAATATTTTGATGTTTTATATCTATGTCTTGACAGCATTTTGGGACAAAAACTTTGTGATGTTCCTTTTGATGTTTTCTTTTCCTTTGGAAAAATGGGTGTACAAATTTCTCTGCTTGAAATAACAAAAATAGAAATACAGGAAATTGAAAGAAAAGAAATAGATATCAGCTCTTTAGTTTCCTTAACTACCTTATAGGCCAGAAATAGCACAAAGCATCAGGCATTCCTTTCATTTCAGTATGAACTCTCTTAGATTTCATGAGCTGGAAATCCTAATCTCACAGTTTGGACACAAACTTTGTGTGGCATAAATGTCCTGATGGAGAGAAAGTTCAGCTCCATTACAGGTCATCCCACAGCTCTGTGAAACTCCTGACTAAGAGCAGAAAATTGGCTGTGGTGTTCATTTGACCATTATGAAGTTTCTTCTGAGGAAGTGATGGGTAGAAGTTGCAAAAAATTGACTCCAGTTATGAAAATAAAATTACTTCAGTCCCAGTAATTTACTTTCTGGAAGGGTATATTTCTCAGCTTGTCTTCATGATATTGAACAGCAACCAAATAATCTACACAGTGTGAACACTGGATAGAGTTAAAATTATGATATTATATTAAGAATATGAGAAACTATGAATGAATAGACATCATATCAGGTTTATCTAACATAATATGAGAGATTCATTATTTTAATGATTATAGAATCATAGTATCATTGAGGTTGGAAAATACCTCCAAGATCATCAAGTCCAAACTTAGACTGAAAAACAGCATTATTTCTTTAATATAAGAACTTTTGTAACCTTTATTTTAGACCTGCATTTACCTTTGTTTGTTTCTATCTTCTCATCATAATAACTCTACGCTTACTACTGTTCTGGATTAGATTTCTTTTCTAGTGCACTTTTCTTGCATGTAACTCACTGCCTGTGGAACCAGGTGTATGACAATGAGTGCCTGTGTGTATTCATACACATTGTATATGCTCACATATGTGGAAATACTCCAAATGTCTAAATATTCAAACATCTCTCTGCTTATTTGAATATCAATGTTACTGGTTTGCTAGACAAAGTAAAAACAAACTGTCTGTTACTTTAATCAATATGGCTGTTTCTCAGTCTCTTGCAGTTAATTTTTCTATTCCTTTTTCCTTTACCTTCAACCATCTTATTTTCCTTTCCCTGCATACCTGTCCAGACACATGTACACTACTTCATATATTTTGCCTTCTCCAAATTTTTATCTCTATTTTTTCTTCTTCTTATATCTCATTTTTGTAATGCTCCCTGACTGTCAGATCTAGCTGAATATGTCTTAGATATTGATAGAAATTAACGCTTTTATTAAGACTGCTTCCCTTTGTTTCTACTAATGAATTTCAAGTAATGTCATACAAATACTTTGTGACAAGATTTATTTTGATTAAAACTTGCTAACAAATACTGTTTGCTTTGAAAATTATGTTTTATATTTCTGTTTTCATCATTCTGAACCTTCAGTTCAGATGGACACTTCAAATTGATTGGAACAACAACAAAAAGAAAATATATATATACTAATGATTCATAGTTCAGTAAACTTGCCTTAGAAAGATTGTTTCAAGGTGACCTCTGATTTTTTCACACACAATTAGCTACCAAATAAAAAACATAATGAAAAAACTTACAGGAATTGTAACTTTAAAACCCATTATTTTTCTCTTTGCCATCACAAGATCTTTATTATTTACAAAATGTATATCAGGATGCAGGTTTGTACTTTTTGATCATAAACATTTTTAATGCATTTGATACATTTCTTTCTTCAGCATCTTTAGCTGAAAACAGTTATTTTTATTGCTCTACTGTAAAATAATATTTTTCCTAAACAAATCTCTAGCTAATAAGAAGAGAATCCCAGTTTTAACTGAATAATTATGCTAAATAGAACAAGGAATTTTTTGCATTAATGATAGTCTATTCATAAGAAAGACTTATCTCAGCAATTATGCACTTTAGATTAATAGAAATTGCTTTTGTCAGAGACTTGCTTATGTGTTTAAACAGCATCTTTTTTTCTTAATTTTCTTCCTTAATTGTGCAGCTATTGTGGACTATTAGAAATATAGCCTTAATATTTTACTTCATTAACTTTTATAGAGCTAAAGACACTAACATTGAAGATTGTCTCCTATGTACTTTTGTCTCACAAAGTGCACCTTTCAATAAACAGGCAACTAAAATTTGTCCCAGTCTGGAAGGATTTATAATTATCAGTACAAACATATCCCTATCGGTGGGATGTACTTTATTCATTTTACCTCTATATATGCAGATTATATTATTTAATTATTAAAAGATATTTCAACAGATGTTTATAGGAAACTGTTACTTTACATATATTTGACTAGAGTTACTAATTTTTATCTTAATAAACATTGCAGTTTCTAATAGTATTTGGATTAGGTTAGCATAGCAGAAGTACTTTTGGTGAAATAAAGTTTACTTTTCATCTTAATGTGTTGACTTTACAGAATAAATAAAAAATCAGTATCTGTTGATTCTGACTGATTTGTACGTTAGGCTGAAAAGTATTCTCTGTAGTTTGCATTATATATTCCAGTTTAAGATCAGTCCAGAAATGTAAGGAAAACAAAAAATGCTAAAAATTCAGCTTTTTAAAAAAATGTGACTCAGAAATTATATACATAGCCATAATAAGGCAGGAAGATGAAAATATTGGGGAACATTGATGAATATATTGAGGAATATTGAGGAGCTTTTTTGAAGTATTAGGTAATGATAAATATCAATAAATAATAAGAACTTCAAAAACATCATTAAATGAATGACTTTCAGAGAACCAGTAATGGAGAGAGATAAAATTGCAGTCTTTTTTTTCCTGTCAAAGCCATACTGAAAAAAAATGGCACTATGAAAGTCGAAAAGTTAATTTAGTTCTTTGTATTGATGAGTATTGATGTATACTGTGGAAAACCTTTGTTATATTCCTGCATCAAAACCTTTGTAAGACATCGGTCTGAGGTGATATGATAAAGCTTTAGAACAGTTTGATACAGTGAGAAATAATAGTGAGGATGCTTGAAATCAGATTTAGAGCTCCTGAATGAGTTTTTGTGTGTAATATTCTCTGAATCAGCCTTTTCACCAGAAACAAGAGAAGTGCCAACAGTGGTAACAAAACAAAAAGGAACATGTAAGCAAGTCAGAGGTATGTATATTGTGCTTCAATGATTTCTTGCAGTTTTTCAGAGGAGGCAATGAATTGATACAGGTATCCAGGTATCACATCCTTCTTCAAAGACTTCGGTTAATTTTTTTAAGTTCTTAGAGGATAAAAAGAAAGATAGCCTTATAAATTGCAAATGTCAGTGAGATACAGAAAGTGAAGGGTAACCATATGGATCAGTTTTCACAATGGCTTATGGTCTCCAGCAGAACCTCTTACAAATCAGTCGTGGAATTAGAATTGCTGTAGAAATCCATAAACTATCTGCAATGGGTGTGAATAGTAAACGTTGCTACCAATATAAAGTATTTGGCACTCCTCAAAAATAAAATGAGCAGAGGAGAATTAAAGCAAGATATCACATAGGAGTAATTGCTTAGTGAAGCATTAGATGAAATTCAATATTCTGAAGTAAAGTGGGGAAAAAGAGCCAGTCCTTGCTGTGTGTATACAGCAGCTGGCATGAAATTAGGTATTTCTTCTCAAATATAGTATTATTAAATCTTTGCAGATAGCTCATTTAAATCCACTCCTCAAAGTCCAGGGACAGTCAGACACAAGTAGAATTTAAGAAATTAAAAGGAAACTAAATAATAGCAATAAAAAAAATAATAATAACAACAACCACTACTACTACAATATTAATAATTTTAATAATAACAATAATAATAGTAATAATAATAATAATAAATATAAATCCAGGAGAACTGCAAGAGGTTAAAATGCACTCACACCACAACAGTTGCTTAGTTACTTAGTAAGGTGACTGAGGTAAATCCAGGGGTGAGGGTGAGATCAAGCTGTGCAGTGGGATCCCTGAGCATGGGGACACCCAAGCAGCAACCCAGAGCCGTGCCTGGGCCTGGAAGCTCTGGAGAGCTCATCAGGTGTGGAGCGGGTGCAGCCAGGATCAGTGTGGGAGGTGCAAATGGCTCCAGGGAACATGGTGGACAGGGCAGCACCCCTGAGCGTGGTGAGGTGTGGCGCTCAGCAGTTCATACGGGGAGGGTGTGCCATCTGCAAGTGGGTCTGGAGCTCAAGTGAATGTTGAGTGCTCTAGGACACCACCCTAATGGTGGGCACTTGCCTCAGACCCAGACCAGGGACTCCTGACAAACTCCTGAGAAGCGTGTTGCTTCCACCCAGATGCAACTGCTCAGGCAGAAGACTCCAGTAGAGGTGGTGGCTTGCAGTGGAAGCCCATGCCCATGTTGGAGCAGGCTCATGGTCGGACCTGTGGCCTCATGGAAAGAGGAGCCCACACTGGAGTAGGTGTACTGGCAAGACCAATGTTCCCATGGGGGACACACACTGGAGCACTGCAGGATTGCACCCCATGGAAGAGACACACGTTGCAGCAGTTCATGAAGAACTGCAGCCTATGGGAAGATTCAAAGTGAAGAAATCAATGGAAGACTGTATCCTGTGGGAGAGACAACCTTAGGCTGGAGCAAGGGAAGAAGTCTTTGCCCTGGGCAGGAAGAAGTGGCAGAAACAATGTGTGATGATCTGATTGTAACCCTCATTCCCATCTCTGGGTGCCATTGAGGGGAAAGAGGTAAAAAATCAGGAATGAATTCAAGCTGGGAAGGAGCGGGAGAAAGGTATTACTATGATTTGGGTTTCTTGTAATATTTCTGATATGATTTGCAACAAATTCAAGGAATTTCCCCATTTTACCCATGATCATAATTTTTGGGTGTCATTTCCTCTCTTTACCTCAACCCATGAGAGTTTCATTATATTTTCTCTCTCCTGTCCAGCTGACCAGGGGTGTTGCAGAGTGGCTATATCGGGCATCTGGCACCCAGCCAACATCAAACCGCACCATAGACAAAAGTATTGTCGGTCTAATTTGGAAAACTGAAATCAATGTGGTAGTTTCCAATTTACCAATTTCCATATACAACCCTCATCTGAAGTTTTCAGGTTAATGCCAAGATCTTTCTACCAATTTGAAAAATTCCATTTTTACAAATAAGAAGCTAATTTGTTTGGGATTTTTTTTTTNTTTGTTTTTTTTTTTTTCTTTTTTTTTTTTTTTTTTTTTTTTTTTTTTTTTTTTTTTTTTTTTGAGGATGAGTGAAATAGAAGAATATTTTCAAAATCTTTTAAAAACTTGCCTTATGGAGGAAATCTGTATGTAACTTTGTGGGGTTTGGGGGTTTCTTCTTCAGGGAGTCAGGGAGAGGTACAAGCTTCCCAAGCATGCCCAGCTAATTTATGCATAGCTAAGGCAGAAAAGTACATTTTAGATTCTCTTACAAAACAGAACTATTTTCCTACATGTAATGGATTGCATCATTTATCATGAGCAGATAACAGACTGACACCATATAATTATATATGTTGCAGGTTGCTGTTCTGTGTCACAAATGTCTTTGCAGTCTGTACTTGGTGTTAAGACTTAACATAATGGATTTCATATATTTCTTTCCTTTTCAGAAGAAATGCAAAGAAAAACATGCAAGTGATAAATGTGTCAGACCTGAATATATTTTTTCAGTAGTTTCTCACCATATGTAAAGCTGTTCTCAGTCTTTTCCAGTTTTGGAGTACCACAGTCACCAACAGTTCTGTTGTCATCCCTCCTACATATCATTGCATATAGATCATATGTCATGTTGTATTTCATGGGAAAATTAAAAAAAAAAAAAAAAAAAAAAAAAAGTGGTGATGGGTGTCATCCAAGATAGGGATGAATTGCCCCGTCTGGAAGAGGGGAAAAAAAAAATTTAAAAGNCCAATCCATCCAATTTTGCATGGATATAATTACCTACTCAAAAATTGTAAACAACAGCAACAGTTGCATTTCTCCATCTCTGATGCTGGTCTTTTTATGAGGTTTTTAGGAAAAGGCATCTTCTTTATTTCTTAGTTGCATCATTTATTATACTCCTCAGATTCTATTATAGGTCTTAGGACTTCTCCACAATGATAGCTATCTGTACTGTGCATTTAAAATGCACAGATACGAGGCATAAGGTAGCCTTAAGATAACCAGAACAATTATGTATAATGGGATATCCATTAACTCTTGAGGACTTACAAGATGTCTAAGAATGTCAGCAAAGACAGAAGTCCACTGTTAAAATGAACACTATTTACTCTAGTGTGTTATTCTGAAAAAACAATTTCAATCTAGTCTGAAAAACTTCAGGCATTGTGGGATATCTACCATATTAGATAAACTGTGACAGCTACTCTTTCATTACTTGGATTTTCTTAGTGAAGAAACTGTAGGAAAGAAAAGCTGTAGGAAACTGTAGTGTAGAAAAGGTTGTCAAGGTATACAGTGTAAGGAAATAAAAATTATTATTAATTTAGTACAAAAAAAAATATTTTCAATTTAGATTAATTTACACTTATGCTATGATACCCATAACATACAGACCAAGCACTGATTTACAGTTTTTCCAACACTAGAGTGAAAAGCCCTGCTTGTGTTAGTAAAGTAAAGCATATTTATTTTCATCCTGTTTGTGACCCAGCTAGATCTTTACTGAAGATCAAAAAGATCTCTAAGTGCATCAAATGGTTGTTGTAGATGACCTTTTACAGGTATTGAAATCTTGCACTTGGTTCTAATTCCATGGTCTGCATAGAGCTGGGAGTGCATACATACAGTCTTCCATGTGGTTGTAAGGATGTGCAAGAATGTGCAAGAAACCCAATTCAATAGCTCAGTGTATTATCCCACTGGGTCTAAATTGGTTTTTTGCAGAATTTAGTGGGAAAATGACCCAACTTATCTGAATAAAGTCCTAAAAAATTTAAATTTTTAAGTATAAAGTTTTGGGCTTTTTAAAAAATTTTTCCCAGTTATCCTATCACTAGCCTTTTTCCTTTAAAGTTAATAACCTTCTCCACACATAACATACATGTGAAATAACTATAAAACTAAAACACATTCCTCGTATATGAACAAAATCCCAAAAATCATAAGAGGCAAATAAGGTCTACATAGGCAAACTTTTATTATATATATAAATTCAAAATTGCATAAAAGAAACAAAAACAAAACAATACAAAACAAAACAAAACAACAAAAAAAAAAAAAACCAATAAATATCTGCTTATTATCTGCTTATTTCTGATATCTCTATTTGAGAAATTTCTTCAGCTTATTTTTCTGGACATGACAATCACTGACAGATCAGCTGGGCAATACGATTTTTTAGGATTCAGAAAGCACAGTTACTAGAATCTATATTCCTAGACTGTATAAAATAACAAAGTGTGTTATAGTCTCCAGTAACATTCAAAGTTAAAGGCATTTTGAGCCATAATGTCAACAGCAGTATCATCTTGTCATTTTAACAGGATATGAGCTGAATAACTTATAGTCATGTACTATAATTTTAAGACCTGTTAAAATTTGTTTCATGGTTGAGTGCTCTAGAAAACACACAAAAGTAAACAGGAGGGATGATTGTTATCACATGAAATGAATACATTTGTTCATGTTTAAATATTTCCACATTTCAAGCTACACATTTATTAAGGTTGACTGGTCTCAAAAGTCTACTGGATTATTTTTTATTAACTTTTTTTTCCTTTTTATTTCTTCTTTTAGGTTGTAAGAATGAAGAAGAATGAAAGAAGGGAAGATATATACTTGATCTATATTTAAGATTAGGTGGGTGTAGATGAACAGAAGATTGGTTGCTAGTAGCCAGAATAGACACAAACATCTGGCTTTCAAGTGTGGACAAGTTATAGATACTGCTCTTAGCATTCTATTTTTTGTTTTTCTTTCATATCATCATTAAGCTGGATGATCTTCCACTGTGATATATTCTGAACTGAGAAAAGATAATTACAAGTTTATTGCAGTATACTGTGGTATTACTTTTACAGATGAATGAAATTAATTTTGGACAAGTGTGCCAAAAGAGTCCAAGTTGAGGGTTAATATCATGTGAAATTTGCCCATATCCTTGCTTTGACCTTCTGTACCAAGGATGCTTCTTATTGTTATAAAGAAAAAAAAAATCAGCAGATAAAAAATGGACACAAAGGGGCATATTTGCAAGTGTAACAGGAAGAGCAGCACAGAAGTATGAAAAGGGAGAAAAAAACCCCAGAACAACCAAAGCCAGAAAGTATCATCTGATCTGAAGCCTGTGAGTAGCTTAATAAAATTACTTAATTGCTTAATAAAAATCTCAAGCATAAGAAAAGACTGCATAAACTGATAATACATTAGGAAGTGGTGGCTAGCAGAGTAAGATATTTTATCTCAATTTTAATTGTTACAATATTTGCATGCATACATATAAAAGCTGTTAACTGAGCTGGGACTTTTGGAGTTTAAACCAGACATATTGTTTTTTATCAAGGCTTTTAGCAGCTTATGTGTCTCAATGTCTTGACTGTCCTGTCAGATCATCAAGCCTGAGGCAAGCATATACAGCTATACACTTTCACCAGCTTAAAAAACAGGAACTAACTAAATAAATGGATAAATAAATAAATAAATATCAGAAGCACTTTGAAACTCTCTTTGTGTTCTTCCAAATCCATTTTTGACTTAATACAGTTCAGAAGAAAATGTCTTTCCAGGGGGCATTTAGCAAAGTGCCTTGGCAGTAGAAAAGACCTCTCATGCTCCATTGTTCTCCATTTTGAAAAACAGTTAATCTATTGCTTCTATTTGTGCTTGGTTTTTGTTTATTTTTTGACACTAGGGTAATATACTGAGTGAGCATTCCCCTTATCCTGTTTTTCTGCCATTTATAAAAGGCCAGCTATTGTATGTAGCTATTACAGATGTTATTTGAGTTGCATTGGGCATTGCTAATGAAAACTGTTGCATTACAATGTTTTTGACATTTCTGGCAGATCACACTGAACAAAAGCTGCTTTTAAACAACTAATCAAAATATCTAATTTTTCCACCCTCAAATTTGCGTAATGCCTTTCCATTAACTGTTTTTTTTGTTTTGTTGTTTTGTTGGTTTTTTTTGTTTTTTGTTGTTTTGGTTTTTTTTCCCTGGGGGGGGGGGGTTGGGTTTTTTTTTTTTTTTTTTGTTTTTTTTTCCCGGGGGGGGGGGGGGGGGTGTTGGGTTTTTTTGTTGTTGTGTGGGGTTTTTTTGTTTGTTAGTTTTTTTCTGGAGCAAACAAGGGTTTTGCTAAAATTAAAATTTATTCTACATTTCAGTTCATGAGTTCTATTTAACTTCATGCCTTCAAACAGAAACCATTCTTTCTAGCAAGTTTCTGAATCCTTTTCTCTGAGACAGTCCTGGTTTGTTGATTCTATTTGTAAATGCAAATAGGCTGCTGAGTAGTTCTTTATATTACTTTTTCTACAGATGGAATATTTGTCCATTAAATATTGCGTATACTGTGTTATTATATATCTGTGGCTCACAAAGCCCAGCATCTACCATATCATTATTTGGTTCAGATACAGCTTCAATCAGATTTATTATTCTCTTATCATTAATGCAACAGATGCAGTATGTCAAAGCTGGAAAACTGCCACCAGACTTTTCACCATTGTCAGTGGTTGGATAATGGTGCTTCTTACAGCTCCAGCCCTGATCCGGTGAATAAATTATACCACTAAAAGCTAATATAAAACATGTAACGACAAATACATATATGAATATATGGCTTAAAAAAAGATTTTTTTAGTCCTAAAAGCAGGGAAGTTTGGAATGGGACTAAAATAGAGCAGGATTTGCTATGCAGAGTTTGCTGCAAAAAAAAGTCAATTCTTCTAAGAAGTGTTGAGCTGAGTGTAAGGGACAAGCTTTGGGGCATAAAGCCATTTAATCTATTGTGACAAAGCAGGAAAAGAACTTCTTAAGCAACAAAAGGCCAGGCCACAGGTTTGGCATTTCAGGATAAGAAGCTAAGGATAACATTTCCCACTTCAGAACTTTGCCCTTTTGATTCATAAGAGCTCTTTTTTATTTGTTTCACTGACAGTAAAGTTCAGTGCAAGACAAAGGGGAGATATTAACACTTTTCAGGTGGTAATATAGTCACCCACTTATATTTATGATTAAAAATCAGTCAAAAAATTTATTCAGTATAATGCTTCTCTAAGCTTAGTTAAGACTAATTTAGTTTCTTCATTACTATCTAAATTGATGCTTCTGGCCCAATGAGGATCTCTTACACTGCTTAAAAATTACTAGAGAATTTCTCTTCTTATTTTATGTGCACACATTCAACACTGCATTAACAAAACACTATTTTATTAAATTAGTACAAAGTTACTTCATGATCGTTTTTTAAAATTCCAATCTCCACGCTTCTATATAATACTTAGTCCATATAGACAGTGCTCTAAGAAAATGTAGAGTTTGCATTTTTTTAAATCCTATTTCAAGGGAAATAGGATATATAACTTTACAATCTTAAAGATATGAAAATAACCTTGAAGTCTTATGCAAAGGCAACTTAATTGAGATCTAAACTGCTTACATGTTCCTATGCAGTTTTACATTTTGTCTAACTACACCACAGAAAAAAAAGACCAACAGCAAAACATCCTTGCTTAAACCTGTGTTCTTTCCAGTGTCATTCACACCAAGAAAAAAACCTTTATGTTTTTAAAAACACTTGAGCAATCAGTCTCTCACTGTCTAACATCTTTGTTGACTCACTTGTTGTATTTGCAGACTTCATGTCTACATTTTTTCCTTCATGTTTGCCTAGCAGGCATATGCCCACACCCCCACCTCTCTCACAAGGAGCAGGCTTGCGCCTGGTGTATTCCAGCAGTTGTGGTAGCTTTGGGAATAGCTCTGATGGAAATAGCGGTGATAAACAGGACTCCTTTTACTATGCAAAACTGTTATTCTATCACAATATATGCAGAAAATCTCATTTGGAAACCATTTCACTTGCATTTGAATATATGCAATAGCTGAGAATAAAAATGGACCTTCTGTTTTTCTGTTAATGTCATGCATGATGATAGTAGGAAAAGAGGCAACCTCATGAGTTCAAATAGAGACTCTTTGTACTCTAAAATAAATAGCTCAGTACTATGAATCATTGAGTTAAATAAAGTACAGACATGTATATCATTACATCTAAGGTCTGAAGAGTTAATAGAATAATGGTAAAAGTTTAAAGGCAGCATCATTATGCAAGTTGGTCCAGGGCGAATTTAATCTAAAACTTTTTTAAGACAAGAGTTATTGACCTGATTCTTCAATACCCCAAAGACTCTTCTCTAAAGCTGAGTTTCTATATTACCTTTTGAAGTTGTTGAAAGATAGGTGAGCGATTTGCACTACCAACAGCCTAATTAGGAAGAATGATGTCCCTTGGGACAAGAAAACCTTCTTCATATTCAATCATCCAGTCCAAAAATATACAGGGTGGGGTAATGAGTCTTAAAAATGCCAATTTAGTGAGTTTCTAATCACAGATACTTCATCAGCTGACAAAATAAAAACCTCAGTAGGTATAGTACTTCAAAATCTCGGACAATTTACATGTAATTTTGAGAATCAGCAGGGATACACAGCTGGATAAAAATAAAAAGCTTGCTGTAATTGAAAATTGCCTTGCAGCTTGTTTGTGATTAAAATGAAGTTTGGTTCCTTGAAATCTTGTTTAGCAATTAAATCTGTTTTACTTAGGCAATGAAATACTGTCTATTGTCCTTGAATGATTAAACCAGCATAGGCATGCTTTAATTTTCATGCTCTTTGAACATGTGTACATACAGAAAATTTCTGAAGTCCATATTCAACTGCTTGGCTCTTATTTGAACATATCCAATGAATTATCTCTCTCACTAGAAAAGGTTGTGGTCATCTATATTATTTATAAAGAACCTCATGAGAGACTCCTGTGTTTTGCACACACAAAAAAAAGAAAAAAGAAAAAAAAAGGAAAAAAGGTGTTGTGCACTCTTTACTTTTAGCATAGAAGTTGTCTTCAAAAGCCAGAGAAATAACATTCCATACAACATGATTGAGTTTAAAGTTTGACTTAAATTTGGAGTTAACCTAAATAAAAGTTCTTGCTTATTTTGATTTTCAGTTTTTGTGTTTATTTGGTATGTTGAATAGATCATTAGAATAGAAGTGTGAGAGCTGATTCTCTTACAATAAGAGAGCCTTCAGGAGTCTTCAAGTCTTTTGTTGTTTTTTTTTTTTTCTTGTTTGTTTATTTTAAAAAATTATTTCTTTTTGAGTTAAAATAATATTAAGAAATTGTGGCAAATGAAACTTGAGATTTTACAATTCTTCAAGATCTTTTCAACATAAGACTCCTTTGTTTCGTTCCTTTGTGTTTTACATTCAGATGTAATGAGTCCCCAGTCCTCACTAGGTTTACATAGGAGGGATAAAACTAGAATTAATAAGGTAAAAAATTAAATAATAGTTACAATTATTCAATCAGAAATAAAATGTTTGTAGCATTATAAAAACAAAACCCCACAAAAGCCACAGGGAAATAAATAATATAATTTCTCATCCTCAGTAGACAAATTACCTTTCTTATGCATATCCTATCCTAAAATATGCACATAGACATACTCATACCCAAAACCTAATTTGAGTATTTTTCTGATGTGCATTTCTTATATATTATGCAAGTATATACTCTCATAATTAGGAATTAGCTAATACTAGAATTTTAATAAGGTATATATTCAGAACATATGATACTGAAATGATTTAAAGTATTTAAATTTGTAATTTAATTAGGGTAGTAGATAAAAGTTGGGGTTTTTAACCCTTTTTTGAATCCATATCTAGGATGTATAAATCTCCAGATAATTTACATATCATTCTAATACTTCTTCAGAGTAGATAAGCCAAAATATTGACCCATAAAGGAGAATTTCCTTGCAAAGACCAGTTGACCTATGATACTGCTGCACTGACTGAACTAATAAAAATTACCTGAGAGGACAAGGCAGTGTCTGTGATTTAAAGACAGTAAATTTTCCTTCTGAACTCAAAATTAGGGGAAAAAATTCAAAGAAGTGTGGAAAAGTTATCAAAACCATCCTGATTGAAATGCACTCTAAGAGGTGCTGAAACATCACTTGACAGACTCAAGTAAAAATCAAGGATGCTAAGGATGAATAAATTAGAAAACAGAAATCACTTATTTTGTCATAACTGGAATGAGAAAAAAAATTTGAAGAATAATCAAAAAGGGAACACAAACACAAAAATAATTTTAAAAAAATAAAAGAAGGAACTTAAAAAAAACTTAAAAAAAAAAATAGCACATACACATCCAAGAAGTAACTGGGGAAAGGCTCATTTGCTGAAAAACAAAGCATTCATTACCACCATATTAAAAATAAACAATATAGCAAAAGTGTAACTAAACCATAAAACAAAACAAAACAAACACAAAACACCTACACCTAAATCTAAACCATGGTTTTGATCTTGAATTCTCTTCTCTGAGCATTTTGAGAAAATGAAAAAAAAAAAAAAAGAAGTCTACAATGTAAAATCTAATGAGTACAACTGAATGTACAGATTAATATGTACTCCTAGCACAAATAAAATGTGAAAATTGATGAGTAAACATGTTAATTATTTTATTTTTTTAAAAAATTGCTGTTCATTTTTAAATTAAAAAAAAAATTTTCACTAATGAGCTTTTGGTATAAATAACAAATGTTAGCCCTCTTGATCAAGATAAAACAAAAGGCAGGTGTTTCCTAGTGCTTGACTATGCATCTAATTCACAACTAACTTTATTTCTTCCATGTTAGTACCCTGTTTAGATCCTCATCGTGGTTGTAGGATATGATGTTGATGATGTCCAGATTGCAATCATGATTGATATTCATGGCTAATGTCATGAAGACTTGAAGGAACAACACAAGTATTTGGAGCAGGGATATTTAAATAGGTGTTTTGGTTCAACCCAACCAAGAAATAAGTCCCTTATAGCCACTCGCTCACACTCCTCTGGTAGGACTGGGGAGAGAATAAAAGAGTAAAAAGGAGTAAACTTGTTTGTGATAAAGTAATTTTAATAGGTAAATAGATAAAAGCCATGTGTGCAAGCAAAGCAAAACAAGGAATTAATTTACTACTTCACATTGTCATGAAGATGCTCAGCCACTTTCAGGAGAACAATGTTCTGCCATGTGTGAAAGGGTATTTTGGATGACAAACACCATCTCTGTATACATCCCTCATTTCCTCCTTCTGTCTCCAGCTTTATAGGCTGAGCACAAGCCCATACTGTGTGGGATATCTCTTGGGTCATCTGTCCTGGCTGTGTCCCCCTTCCAACTCCTTGTGCACCCCCAGCCTCCTCCCTGGTGTACCGAAGTATGGTATGGAGCAGAAAAACCTTGACTCTCTGTCAGCACAGATCAGCAATAACAAAAACATCCCTGTGTTATCAGCTCTGTTTTCTGCACAAACCCAAAACACAGCCCTATACCAAATACCGTGAAGGAAGTGAATTATATCACAGACAAAAGCAGCACAATAGGAAAGACAATGTATCCCAGTACTCCTTCACTATGCAGAATTAAAAACAAAGAGATATATCTTGAACCTCTCCATATCATATTCGGTAGGGGAAAAAGCACTGGGGAGGTCATAAGAGATCATCTGAGTAGGAGGAGCTAGGAGGAAGTAATAAGGCTTTCTAGAAATAAGTAGCAAAAGGGTTATGCTCAAAGGAATTAATTTTCAAGGGATATTTTGTTGGCACATACTTTTCCTGTGAGGTTAACTGAGCAGCTTTAGTGCTCTAGATATTGGTGATGATTCCTTAATGCAAATGCTAGATAGGTTGACCAGAGAAAATTGCCTATTTGACTCTGCTCACAAATAGGGATGAAATGACCAAAAATGTAACACAAATGGCTGAGCTACAACACTTTCAAGATGAGAGAGTTCAAGACCAACACAAAGACTGAGATGGTAATCTGGAGAATAAGGACTCTGGATTTGTGAGGAACAGACTTCAGCTTATCCAGGCAATTGCTAGGCAGAATACCCTGCCAAGCCTTGATGAAGGAAGCCTGAGGAAGAAGCTTCCTGATGGCTTAAAATGCAAAAAATGAAGAACTTTTACAAGTAATTGGGTGAGTAGGAAAGAAAATGTAGTATTAAAGCAGCTCAAGCACAGAGTTACAAAATTAGAAAAGTCAAAATTCTAGCTAATACTAGCAAAAGATAATAAGAATAATCATTTTGCTTTGAACTCTTTTCAGGTAGAAATAATCATGGTAACCTTCACTGGTGGAACAGTTTGTTAATCATATATTACTCTCACTATGCCAGGTTCCTACACTTCTTATAGGGTGACTAAGTTTTTTACCCTGTGCTAAAATATTGCAACATTACACTTCTAGAGAGATTATTGAACACAAGAAGACAATCAGGAGGAGAAAATAGGGTTATGGTGACAATTATGTAGTCTTACTTAATTGCTGTAAGGACTTAATGAGCCTGCCCACAAGCTTATCCTATTTGATATTGAGCAAAACTAATCTTAAGGATAGATGGTCCCATGGACTACATTCCTACTTTTTGTCAGTATCTATTAAGCTAAGCTGGAACAAGGGCCCAGCATTGAGAATAGTTGCTGTTATGCCTGAATGATCATCTGGCATTATTTTAAAAATGCAAGTTTTAGCCCTTCTGCATTGCATTTTAGGACTTTATTAGACACTCAGCAAATTTTCAGTGCTAGTTTTGAGCTAAAAATAATGCCACAAGGCAGGTTAAAGCTGAAGATTTAAGTTAGTGGAAAAATGTAAGTTTCTGAGCAGCAAGTCTACTTGTAACAGACTCGAAAAAAATTGCTGCTCTCACTTTATAAAATGGAGTACCTGGCTAATGTAAGAGATAGAGCATTTCTCCTTGTAATGCTAGTACACTACCCAGAAATGCAAACCAAGATTATTCCTGATGCAGTTAATGAGCTTTATTTCTTGTCTGGTCTCATTAGGGAGCTATCAACTCTGATGTAAAACAGTTCTCACAGCATTTTCTTTGGCTCCACTTTGCATAAATAACAAGTAGATATCTGTTGGGTTCATTTCTAAGCTGCTGCTAAGGTAGTTTGCTCAAAAGGCAAATTAAGAATAAAACCCTCTCCACAATAACATGGCTCACTACAACTCATCCAAGGTACTGTGAACTAAAGTACCACTATATAAACTAAGCCAGAATAATGCATTCTTTACTGAAGTGAGTTTTCTGGATTTTAGGGCAAATTGTCTTGTTCTTGTGGAATTAAAAATTCTTGGAGACTAAAAATGGTGATTGCAAGCTTTTCAGATGTAATAATAATCTTCAGTGACTGTTCAAGGATTAGGCTTATGTATATTTACAAGTCGGTCTAAGTGACCAGTAGTTGTTAATACTGGTCAACTGTTAATACCAATAGAGAGGAAAACAAAGAGTGGTGATGTTTTTCAAAATACTCATTTTCCTAGAGAAATATTTTCTGTGTGTCTTATCTTCAAGGAATATGTGTTATACTGAGGAGAGATGTAGACTTAAGTAGTGCTTTTAAAAGAATTTGTTGAGGTCTAAATAGGTTTGGGCTGTAAACATGAAGCATGTCATAAGAGAACCTAAAGAAAAAAATCAAAGGAGAAAAATTGCATTCTTTTTAAAAGTTTGACCTCTTCTAGAATGGGCATGTGTTTTCTGAATAAAATGACAAAGCGTAGCAGAGTCAACATCCTAGTTATTTGTTACATTATATATAATAAATGTAAAAAGAATAACCTAAAATGCAGCTGCTGAGAAGGAGCACTATACAGTGTTGCAACATGACTGGATATAATAAAAATAAACTTTTATATGAATAATTATATGGATACTTTCATAACCCTTCTGTCACTTTTGCAGATATCCTGTTTCTAATCTAGTAATTTAGTGCAATAAATGGATAGAATTTAGTCACAAAAGAACTGATAAAATTACATTTAAAACATAACAATTCAGCCATACACTTTTTCATTCTTTAAAAAAAAAAAAA
>VWZN01002253.1:58138-73215 GCA_013396955.1 Regulus satrapa
AAATATTTTAAAATATCATGTTATTTTTCATTGATACATCTCTTACTTAAAAATTCATATTAGAATTATAGCTCAATGCCTTGGAAAGGACTTAAATCACAGACAGCCTTCAAATTTTACTGATTAAGGTGGATGAATTTGACTTGGTAGAAATTCTAACACAACAATCCAGAAGTATAAAAATATGTATATGAATATATGGGGCTTTTTATGACACTAAGGAATGTGTGATTACACATGAAAAACCCTGTGCCTCATGTTCAGTCCACAGAAAGATAATCCTTTTCTCTTTCTTTAAAGGAAGAAGGCAGCTCTAGAATTCAATATTAGGAAATATGATGATGCAAACATATTTAGCAACAAGTTTTTCGAGTTACATGTCCAGGGAAGAATGATCTAAGAATGGCAGAGAAGTTTATGAAGTTTATTTTCTATCATTCAGCAACAGCAATAATTTTGTTATCCCATTCATCTCAAAGCTTCATACAATGCAATGAACTGGCTCAGGGTTGTTTGGTGGGTCTCAGGAGGATATAAAAGGGTAGGTAGAAAGCATTCTGTGAGGCTGAGCATGAAAGTGGCAAAGATTGTAGAAAAGGTCCTGAATGTGCCAAACACTGAATAGAACAACTCATAAGGTTTGGGTTTTGATTTTTTGGGGATTTTTTCCCACTCTTGTTTAAGAAAGAGGCATTAAGCATTGTCAGGGGCACCATACTGCTGATGTATGTGATTTTTGGCCTAGGACATTATTAATGTTGTTATAGTCTCAGATTTTTAGGGCTTTTCCAGCAAATACTTTTTAAATTGTCATTGCTTAAGGTTTTATTCCCACTGCAACAAATTCTGAATCCCACAGTACATGCCATACAAACTCAAAATCTTCTCCCTTTATTATCCTATAAATCTGTAGTGATTATGGAGGGGAAGAACTGTAAATATAGATTTCATAGTCTACTATGTATTTTTAAAATTTTATAATAAAAAGCTTGATTAAAGTGTTAAATTAGGATACTAAATGAGGCAGTTCAAAATATTTTGAAAATATGGAAAGATAAGCATATAAAAATAATATTGTACGCTTATGGTCCTGGTCCTTCGTTTCATTTTACTCAGTGATAATAACCTGTAGACTTCCGCAGAAGCAGCATCAAACCTCTCAAGAGCAGTGGCATTTTGATATATTACACCAATACATCACTCCATGCAGTTCCTTGACGATGTATTGCCCTGGTGCTTCATCAAAGTGTCACTGCACCGATGAAGGCATAGCACATTCCAGCAAAGCCCTGGATAAGAAGCTGTGTCGAAGAAGAGGTTATGTTCTGTTATATGCTATGCTATACTAAAGTATGTTTTATGCTGGTGTAAGGGACATTATCAGAAAAAGAGAGATGAGGTTCCAAGATTAAGTGGCAGAGGTGGATATGCCCAGCAATTGGACAAAATTCACACAAATAAGTTTTGATAGGACTTTGGGCTGCTAATGCAATGCTATTTGAAAATTGTGTCCTTTACTTTTTTCAATATCTTTTATTTCTGTTTTTGATAAAAAATGCTAAAATATGAACGACAGTGTTGAATACTTTCCCACAGAAGTGGTATCTAAGCAAAGGAGAATCTTTATATTTGGCTCAATTCCTTATCCTGAGCCATCATCAAGAGACTAATTGACTGGGAAAATAAGTGAATCTGACCGCACAAAATATTTTGATTAAAATATTAAATCCTCATTTCAATTCTCAACATAGTAAGAATTTTCTTGAATTGTTTTACTCACATTGTTCATTAAAATCTAAAAAAGTTTAAAAGGTCCAGTAAGATAAACAGCAAAGATAGAAAAATCATTCATATAGCTGAAAACATATTTCCATTGTAATGCAGGCACCAAATAAACATCTAAATAATCACATAGTTAAAAAAAAGTCCATGTTACTAAAATGAAAATAATTTATTTCATGAGAGATGCATTAAAATGCCTAATAGCATTCTTATTGATACAATTCAGAAGACAAAAGGAGAAAAGATGCCTAATAATTAAAAGTTTTTTCAAAGTTTCAGTCCTTCTGGATGATCATGTAAAACCTGATTCTGCCATCGTGATGCACAACTGATTTTTAATTTACTTGAGCATTACACATCTATTCATTCTGTTTTATGAAAATAATGCTACTAATGCCTTCAGAAAGAATACAGTCAAGCCTAAAAATAGTTGAAAACTAGGTAACACTTTGCTTCAGTTTGTATTAGGTGTTTGCGAGTTCTGTTCACTTGAGCTTCATAAAAATCACCTTCTGAGATAGAGATAAATTTTCACTCCTTGTATTAAGGACATCTCAATTTTACTTATTTACATATTATGAATGTGTTCGGGTCTCTGTATTCCAACTGCTTTTCCTGAGATGTAATGTTCTCTAAAGATATAAACTGGATAAACTATTACTAGACAGACCTTGATTAAATCTTTTTATTATAAACAGATTAAAGATCTGCACCCATGGATCTTGCCCATCATTCAGCAATGGCAGGGGAAATACAAGTATAAGATAGCATGATAAACCCTCTTATTTAAGATTTTCCTTCAGATTTTTTTTAAAGTAGTGTATTCCATGAAAAAAAAATAAAATTGTTATCCCAAAAAAAACTACTAGTATGCTTGAATTTTTTAAACTATTTACACATTCCTAGGGGGAAGAAAGAGTCTAATAAAATGAAACAATTAATAATGATTTCTTATGTGTAGGTCACAGTAAGACTACTTTTCTGCCTTTGTAGAATTTTGTTAAGAAATATTGTTCTAATGACATTGTTCAGAGTAGAGTTTACATATTATCCTCATTTGTATATATTGATGAACAATGGATTTAGTCTAATTTTTTCAGACTTCATAGTCACTATTTAATCTTAATTTTTCTTTTAATATCTATTGTCTTGCCTTCTGGCACGTATCACTCATGTTTTTAAGAAGAGATGTGAAAAGCCAAGAATGAGACTTGTAAGAGTACAGGGTAACTGTGATGTTGCATAAGATCATTATTTTTACTGTGCATCCCACAGACATTCATGGAAATATGATGTGTTGAACATTCCTAACTTTCTTTGAAACAGCGGGACTTTATGGAACTAATAGTTTTATTGAAATTAAATACAAAAAATATGATCTGTCAACATTATACATTTGGTATCTGTGGATGGACACATCACATGATTCCTATTGTTTCATTACCTAAACACTATATTTATGAACAGGTGAAACCTATGAAAAAAATAAATAAATTACATTTGTGATGGGCTCTGTCAAGTTCAAATATGGGCTACCATAGTGCACACTGTCATTTCATATTTACAAAAATCAATTTCCTCTTCTACTGACATGTACCGAATAAATACCATCATGATCTTGAATTTATACCATTTATTAATTTTTAATTGAAATTTGTAACAAACAATACTGCAAAACACTAATATATTTTATAGGTATAGTTGACTTTTCTGCCTTTTGCCATACAACCATTCTATTAGTTTGTGTTGGCCATTATTTGTTAGCAAGGTAAAAACCTGAAAGACCTTCTTGTATTAAATAGCTACAAAAGCTAGTTCACTCAGTATGGCACAATAATAGATTAGATTGTAATGTGTGCAAGCTATATTGCATGTTATAATAAAAACTGATCTCAATTTTCAATTGTTTTAACTGGAGTGCTTATGTAAGAGACATAAAGATTTCAGTTGTCTCAAACACTGTCAAGACCCACTGAAGGACTTTGCCCAGAGGCAAACTGTGTAGAGAAGAAACTACTCATGTGTGACTACCAAACCCCCTTAATATGCCTCTTTTAATTCCTGGAATTTGGACTGTAAATTAAACCACCTGATGGGAACTTGAGATATGATAAAGGTGGTACTATTGTCAAATACGTAAGGCCTAAGGAGAGGTGAGCAAGACCAGGGGAGAGTAATGTGTCACTACAAAGAACCCACAAGGAAAGCCAACTCAGGACCTGTGCTGAAAATCAGCTCTGACTGAGTCTGCCAGGGGAAACCATTACTCACGGACTAAAAGAGAAGAAATACTAGAATGGAAGCACAAATATATAAATAGGGAAAAACTTTTAATTACTTTGGGACCCTCACCACTGAGAAGCCCAGGGTAAAGAGGACCAAAAGGATTTAATCTGGATCTATGGGTGGTGATATTCTCCCGCTTAACCTGTCTCTCACTTTCTTCCTTCTCCTCCTCCTCTCTTTTCCTATCTCATTCAATCTCTCTCTATCTCACATTTACTGTTAAATAAAATCTGCACTATTAACTTCGGCATATGGGCATGTTTCCACCTTAATTTGGGCAGAGACATCTCTCAATAATTGGATCTTAACAACTGGATTACAGGAAACGTGAGTCAGCTGCTTTTCCTGTCCTTTACCCAAACTTCTCTTCTTCTCTTACTTTTTCATCCTCTGAGTGGAAAGAAGCTCCCCACTGCTACATAATGTTATATATTCTGTTTTACCACAGGCCTTTCCTTGCCACTGCACAGAAATTACAATTGCATCTTATACTTACTTCCTCTCCTTGGGTGTACCATTTGTGTTCTGATTATAAATCTGAGAAGAAAATAACACAAGACACAATTCTTTCTTCCAATAAATGTCTCTCAATTTACTATGCATTTTTCATTTTAAATTCATTTTTATAGTAATAATTTTTCTTGGTGGATCTTTAAAATATAATAAAACAAATTATTTATCTTATTAAACTTAATTATGTGGAAACAACCGTTTATTTCTGAAAACCTGTGAGTTAGATGTGGCAAGTAAAGTGTCATGTTCTTTCAAAGATTGTACTGAGGACTGTTGAGAAATAACTCCACATTTTGACCTTAAAACCAACATAATTGTATAAATCAGATTCTGCAGTAATTGTTTTTCATTTCATGGGCTTAGATTTCTGCATGTATGAAGAACCCTGTGTCTAGGCTGTGACATGGCCAGAGACAGACAGAGGGAAGTGTGCTGGCCCAGCAGCAAGGGGCAGTCCATGGCAAGGTTGGTCACAGCTATCAACACATTGGTGAATTCAGACCTTTCCCAAGTGAGACATTTCCTAAGGATGTCTCATAGGAAGCAATATTTAAAATTTTGTTTTTATGGCAATCTCCTGCTAATGCTCAGTCATCTAAAAAAAGACACTCAATTGCTTACAGCTAACCAAGCTGATGGGATCTGATTTACAAAAATTATCTTGATAAAATCAAAATTACTTCCTGTAAATATTTTCTGGATCAAATTAAATTATGATTAAATACCATTGACAGTGACCTCCCCTTCTCCACTGAGATGGTGGCTGTTTCCATATTTTCCTCAGCCTACTTTTCAGTGAAAAAAAGTAGTTGAGAAAGAAATGTCAATATTGTAGGTTGTCCCTGTCAAGGTATGAAATGTAAGGTTTATCTAATATAAGAAAAGATCTTGTTTTTTTTCATATATATATCAAATCACTTGGCTTTTATGTACCCAAGCTGTCAGACAACAGGGGTTATAGATATTTATGTTTGTGTATGCACATAGATCTCCTTTCTTAATAGGGTCATGCAAGGTAATATCAGAACAACAATCATTGCTGCAAGTTATTCTAGAATTTCTTTTTATTTATTGTAGATTAAGAAACTGTAAAACCATAAACAGTTATACCCATAACTTGAATAATAAAGGTGATAGTGCTTTCATGAATTTATTGCAATGTGATATAAGACTATATATTTTGGAAAATTCTAATTTATTAGACCTTAAAATATAGTAAGAGCTCAGGGTAACTTTTCAGTTCACTAGAAGTTGTAGTGACTAATAAAGCTATTAATATCAGAAGACTTTATTTTTAGTGTTTGAAACGGATTTATTTGCCTTACTTTTCCATTGTGCTCATTTCTTCCTATTTAGTAGGACTGGGAACACTTCAGATGCAAATTTATTCTGTTTTGCATGTAGTTCTTCTACATAAGATGAATCATGCAACACAAATGCTTTACATAACATGAAACACTTATTTCTCAGCATATTATTTAAAAGTTAAAATTGAAATTTAAAAATGTCACACATTCATGCTTCACAAAAATTTTGAAATATGCCTAGACATGTTTAGAAAGCATACAAATTTCAAAATAAATTAGAAAAAGATCTTCAGGGATAAAAAAAAAAAAGAAAAAAAAGAAAAATACTACAGAAATATTTTTTTCAATCTGATCAAATACTTCCTCCCCCCCTTTTTGATTTTTTTTTTTTTTTTTTATTCATTTAGTGTCTACATTCAACTCTTATTGCTACTGACCTGCTCTAGAATCATATTTTCTGGTTACTCAGAGTCCAGTGTCAACTCAGGTGCTCAGAGAACATGCCTGTAATAGGACATGTAATTATTATGCCTTGATCATTTTGAAGATAAATTTTACTTTTGTAAATTTAGAAATTTCTTGAAGTCATCTGATAATCCTTCAAAATTCATTCAGGATGCTGAAGAACATGTGGATCACTGCAGGCACAAATTCTCCATGGTCACCCTCACAGATTCAAGAGAATCCATTACTGTTCCTTAAGAAATAATGTCTTAAAGGTAAAATAAATGAGATAGCAAATTGCTAATTACTACAGTGATAGCTTCCATCCTCCAGATGGGGATTTGGTTCCAATATAGGGAGGATTAAGTGAAATGGAGACTCGGGTTCCTGTCCCTGAATATTCTGTACCCAAGAAAATAATACTTTTAAAGGAAGTGGAAAGCATGATTTACATTTCACAGCTACAGTTTTAAATGGCAAAATATAACATTGAAGTATAGCTTTCAACGCCCAAAACAATATGCTTTTATCAGCTTTTGCCACTTTCTCTTTACTTTCCCTATTAAATCTTTCCAAAGCCTTCACTTGTTTACAAGCTGGTAGAGTTTCTTCCTTGTATAATGAGGGTCTTTTTCTGCTACAGACATTGACCAGAAAAGCACAATCTTTTTTCATATTTTTATCAACCGATATTTTTCTGGATTTATTGTTTTTAGAGCCAATTTCTAACTTACTGTATTTAAGGAAGGACAGCTACATTTATTGTCTGACTGTCTGCCCATATAAGTATCCTGGTCATTTGTTTTAAGATGTTTTGATAACTGTCGTCAAAAATTATTTTTTGAGTTCATTGTCTAAAATAGATGGACTACAATCCCATCAAAACCCATCCAAATTCCTTAAGAGCAAGTGGATAATTAACACAACAAAAGACACAAGAAAATGATAGGAAATGAGAAAACATTAGTATATGCAAAATAGATAAACAGCTACTAAATTAATGGAGGGATATATAACCTAAGAGACTGTCTTGCCTCATAATACTTTATCTTTTGTGGCTATACAACATTCCCATAGCAACCATTTATGATATTTCAAATAAACGTTTATAACTTAAGGGGAAATAAGCCATGCATGAAGATTAAATTGAATAAAAAATTATATTTTCATACAATATTCTTAATACACTAAAAAAAATAGGAAAAATTAAAAATATGGGGAGCGTTGTTCTGAATTTTATGCTTCCTAGGCATTCTTTTTATTTTGAGTCACAAATTCCTGTGTTTTAGAATTCACAGTGACCCTTCAAGTTACAAAAACATAACTGTCAGTTGTAATGGTGAGTATGAAATGGTTGTTCATATATGGAAAATCAGACATAAGCTACTAAGCTCAGACAATTGCTACTAAATAAAATGCCTAATTGCATGGAGTCTTCTGCTTTTTATCTCTAGTTGAGAAACATATACCAGTCAGGTAATATCATATAATTTGCTGAAGAAAATAAAGCATAAGAATGCAAATTTTTTTTTTTTTTTTTTTTTTTTTTTTTTTTTTTTTTTTTTTCGATCTGCTGATGCCTGGTACCCTAAAATTTTATTTACTATTGTCGTCTCTCAGATTTCATCAGTTCCTTGAAAAGACTAAACAGAAAATACTTTTAATGATTCCTTATGACTTTTCAGTGTAAACGCACAGGACCAAAAGTGTTAAATATGAGAAACTTCAGAGAAAAAATATTATAATGGAAAAAAATTATCCAAATTAATTTTTATATGAAATTAGGTTTAAAACATAACATGATTGGATCATTTTACTTGGGTAGAGTTTGGAAATTTTTCTCTCAAAATCTGCCAAGTTCTTCTAGATTCGTGCTTACTGTTGACTTCCTAGACTTACTCTTCTATGGACTAGAAAACAGGGTTAAGCAAAATTTATAATTTCATATTTTAGTGACATTGCTTTTAGTATTGCCTATTGAATTATAAATGGGAAAATTTAAAAAAAAAAAAAGGAAAAATGAAAATGAATACCATGTTTGAATTGCTCTTTAATTATTAGTATTCATAATGTTCAAGTTGATTAGAAACCTGCTGTATTTCTGAAAGTATCTAAAGTATTCTAAACAAAACCATATTGCCTTTCTTAAATTCAGTGTTTGTGGGACTTGTTCCTGATATATTTCATAAAACAGAATAATCAGCTTACCAAACCCAAAAACCTACATATCAAGAAGCTGTGAAACCAATAGGTTCTGGAATTCCTACACGGTATGTGCTCTTTTTCCTATTCCATTCCTTGTGTTAGCTTTGAAAGGGAATTGATAGTTTGTGGGACTCCAGTTTACAATTTTATACTGCTTTTACTACGCTTTTTCTTCCTATACTACTCTAATTTAGAATTCAGGGACTATTCAGATGAATATTTTCAACACAAATATATCAGTGTCCTTCCATGGAAATATATTTTCCATTACGACATTGGTGAGTTAAGTTAAATTCTCTTAAAAAGTAGGCGAGTATAATTCCCAAAAATCACTAACACATTATAACTTAAATTTCTCCTGATATTTTCTCCACTTAATCAGATCATAAACAAGCAATAACTGTTCAAAGTTTTCACCAAGTCTTGAGAAGTCTTGTAAAATTGAAAAGAAATCATAATAATTTCATGTAATACAATAATGTCACATCAAAATGCCCATGAGGTGAACCTTACTCTCATGTTTAGCTGTGAAATTTAAGATAAATCTAGATGGTACTCTAGGATTTTTTAAAAACTGATTTTCTTTAGAACAGAGGCGTCCTAATTACCCCGGTAAGTAAACTAAAAGAAATTTAATGCAATTTAGATGCATTCATCTGTATAGCTACACTTTGATTAAACTTATTGTTGGCCTGTGTATAATCATATGTCGATTTATTTTTTCTTCATCTCTTTAGAGTTAAGGATCAGTTGCATTATTTTTCTCAGCTGATATTTTATATACCCATCACCAGTTAACATTCTATTTCTCTAGATTTTATTTACAAGTCTTTGACTCAAAGGGGGAGACCACAAAGGAATTCTCCTGATTCTATGAAACATCACTACATTACAATATAGTAATGAAAAGCTGTTATATTTCAGATTGGTCTATATAGTTAAGTTCCTGAAAGAAATGGGTTGCTGAATTGATTATAATTTGTGTGGAATGGACTGTATATGCATGTTAAGCAATTTTCTACAAAATTACACAAAAATGGAACACCACCATAGCAATATTCTATTGTATGCAATTTAAAATAAATATTATAATCTTTAAAAACCCCTCTTGTTACATGTATCATGCTTAGTAAAATTAAGTTTTGCTGAAAGGAATTTTTAGAAAAAGTGCAAATGCTTATGCAAAATAATTTTTTTTGGAATTTCCTAGGGATACAAAATATGTCCAAGCAAGTTCAAGTGAGTGTTTAGTGAAAACACTAAAGGTAATGCATTTAAGGGCAGTAGTAGAGAAGATGAGGTGAATTTTATTGTTCTCTTGCAGAAACATGATTCTGGAAAAGAGAACATTTCTCCTGGTCTCTATGGAACCCAACAGAAGTTTGCACAGATGCACTCAGCCTTTCATGGCCAGCTGCAGGATCTTAGCCACACTTTTCAAGAAAGAATTATGAAAAGGTTCATTCAGCTTCCTTGATCCTGCAAAGTGAAGAATTTTTAAAGTTAGTATTTTTGCTTCTTTCCATTAAAAAAAAAAAAAAAAATCTTAAATAGGAGCTCTTCCATTATCCCAAGATAGAAAGTCAACAATACTTCAGCTCACTCCAAACCATCTGTTTACACTCATTTCTATCACAAACTTCTCAGTCATTTGCATTTTGCCCAAGCTGTCAGTTCTTCCTTTGCCAGCATTAAATAACATCCTACAGTTGTGGTAGTTCTTTTCAGTCATAGTGCTAGAATAAATTTTCATCAATAGAGGGAGCAACTTAAGATAGCTGTATGTATATTTGAAAATTATATATAAAACAAGTGTGCAGAAACTCTATGTTGTTTTATACACTGTTTTTTAAAATTTACGTCATTAACCACATACAAGCTATATAATGAAAATACAGACATTTCTTTAGTATAATTTTACCATGCAAATAATGCTATCTGTATTCTCCACACAACATGAATTTACAATTTCCCCTCAATTTGTTAGAAAAAGAGCTCTATTACCATTATGACTTAGACAGGACTGAGATCATTAGCATCTAAAACTGGATTAAAATATCTTCTCTTTCCGGATTTAATTTTTTAAAGTATTTTCCCTGTTTCTCAGGGGGATATGCTAAACAATTTTTTTTGGAAAAATCAAACAATGAAAACCCACTCATCAAAAGATGTAATATTCTTTTTAAAACATATTTTCAAAGCCATCTCCTCCCTTTTGACTTCAGACACACTGAAGTATTTTGTATTACTTTTCAGTGTCATTAATGTACCCTTATGCATAATGTGCAATGAAAGGAGTTCTTACATGAAGAAACAAGAAGAAAGATAAATGACCCAATATAAATGAAAAATACTTTGCTAATCACTTAACAGCAATAAGTCACTTGAAGATAGTTTTTAAAAAAGCTAAATTTTGACCACGTTTTGTTGTAGATCTTTGAAACCTGGGGATGATAATGTCAGGACTTGATGATGATAAATATATGAAGCTGTGCCCAGAAATATTTGTCCTAATAACTAATTTTAAAAATTGAAAAACTTTAAAGAATTTACAATGTAATCAAATGTGTTTTCCCATTCATGTTCCATCTACCATCTGTTGTCTACAGTAGTTTAAAGATTACAGAATTTAGTTGAAACATTTGGCCATATTCATTTAAAATCCAAATCACTAAGAAATGAGAGGGTCTTTATTCCTTCCTTTTTCAAAACATGATCTAAAAAAAGCACTAAACCCCTCTTCATAACAAGTTTTTGTTGTTCACTTCAGAACAAGTGAATTGTTGGCTGAAGGAAGTAAATTAATTTCTTATGTCGATAAAAGACTGATAGAGAGCCCCATAGCAGTTCCTTAACGCTGCATTACTAGTGTGTGTTTGATCTCACAAGTACCTCTTTTGGGAAAAGAACTCACTTCATTTCTATTAATGCTTAATTTTGCCATTCTAAAGGATTTCTTAAAATAGATGTTTCTTACTCTGGTAGTAGTTTAAGGAAAACATGACTACTGAAAACAGATATATATCAGCGTACATCTAGAAAACTTGGTTGGTTTCAGTGCTGTGATTTTTGTGCTTCAACAATAGAATGAAACATATGGTTAAAAGATGTATTTTATGGAAACATTGTAAGGGAATGTGAGCCAGAAATATATAATGATTATAAAAGAGTTTAACAAGGGGATAAAAAAAGTGGGAAAAGAACATATAAAACCCAACAAGTACTCAAAACCAATGAGAGACAGGGGAAAAAAAAAATCACCAATCATAATTTGCTTTTGACTCATTCAGAAATCAGTACAAAATTCCCCTGTGAATCTAGTCGTGAGCTGTAGTCTGTTGTTGGAAAAAGCCTGGTGGTCTAAGGAGGCAATATAAAGATTCTTGGTTATTAGCCTGTGTTGCTCGTGCTAGCAGTCTGCTGCATTTCCTCAGGGGTAGATACCTAAAAGTTTTAAAGATTACATGTTTAAGTATCAAAAAACTTCAGCATATTTAGCTCCACTTTGCACTTTTCCCATGTTCTGATAAATGGCAGTCTGGGTGAATGATATACCTTTTATTCCAATAGTGAGCTGATGGTGATTTATGAAAATTTTATTTCTACTTGCATGATAGGAGACAAAATTATTTTTGCAGGTTGTGTTCTGGTTTGTAGTTCTGCAGAACAACCGTCTACTGCAGGTTCAGTTCTTTAGTCTCTTATCTATGCATGTTATTTTTTAATGACAGAAACAAAATACAGAGTTTCTTTGTTTACTTGTTTTGTTGTGGTTTTTGTTACAAATACCTTTCTTTGTTAAATCTTAGAAACTAGAAATAAGTCTTGAGTTTCAAGGTAAAAGAACTGTCTTCTAAAAAATTTAATATTAAAAAATAATCACCTGTGTTTAGAACATATAATTAATAAGCAATGGAACTATCTGAAGTACTTAATACAAGAAATACAGAGCATCTGAACATTTCAACTGTAATTTTTGAAGTTTATAATTTTTTAGTCATGTGGGTCAGTGGTCTGAACACAGAATTTTAATTAATCAGTTCATTAAATATGGAAAGTGTCCATGGAAGCTAAAATGCAGGTCACTTGTTTATAAAAAGAAAACCAAACTTTTTTTCCCTTGAGTTGCAGCAGCTATTCGTACATTTGTGTCTGTAATTCATGTAAAGGTTTAGTATCAGGGCCAATATAGCAGTCAATGTGTGTATGGGTGTATACATAAAGTTGATATAGTAGAACCTATTTTTATTTCATTTTTAATTATTTGAATTACTCAAGCTAATGGTTAGCTTGAATAAATTGACAATTTAGAAGATAAGTCAACTCAGCTCAACAGAGTTTAAAGTAAATATCCATAGTATTTTGTTATGCAGTTTATCAGGTTGATAAAATGTGAGGGCTTGTAATGCATCTCTTGGCATGTAAAGCAGAAGGCTCTGAGGAGACCTCACTGTGATCTTCAGTACTTAAAGGAGGCTTACAGAAAAGAGGTAGGGTGACTTTTTACACACAGTGGTTAGGAGCTGGAAGAGACTGTCCAGAAAGGCTCATCCCTGGAAGTGTTTAAAACCAGATTAATGTTGGATGCAGCCATAAGCAACCTGATTGAACAGGTCGCACCATTCACTATGGAGGGGGTGTTGGAACTCGACAATCTTAAGGTCCCTTCCAATCCAAGCCTTTCTATGGTACTTTGATTTGCATACACACATATTTTAAATATCTCTAGAAATCTTATGTCTAATCTACACATAAGATATTTTTAGTAGTAATATTTATTCTAAAGGTATTTTCTAAATCATAGAATATTCAGACTGATTTGCACATGGATATCAGAAGCTAACCCCACAGAAGCATAGAAGTGAGAATGTAAAATAATTGTTAATAAGGCAAGTGGAAGGCATAATCCGAAGCTGTGAATCATCTTGTGAATGCTCGAGAATATTTGCAGCATGTTAAAAGTTTTAAACTGGGCCTTAATTTGTTTTCTGTTGCTTTAGTTAGAAGATATGTCTTCTAACCTTATTCAGTGAAAAAAGATCTGGCAGGTTTTCAAAACTGTTAGATCTTTTATCTCAACTTCATATTTTGTGTATCTAAGCAAGCATTTTTGAGAGGAAGCTCTGGTTTTACAACTTTGTTGTCAGACTGTGTTGCATCTGCCATCTAATCATTAGAATGTTTTTCAGAAAGACTAAAGATAGTTCATCAAATAAGAAAAGAAAATACTAATTTCCATTAGAGGCAGTTGAAGGAAGAAGGAAAGGACATAATTATTGCAAACACTTTAGTGAATTTTTCTGTGGTTCATTTTCTACCAGCTGGGATGTCAATGAATATCCAGTCCTGCAAAATTTAACACTCATGAGTAGTTCTCATAGCTTTTAAATTAATTACTGTCATGATGAAACCATCAGCAACAGGCAGGCTATTTGGGATGGAATCTATACCTGTTGTTTAATTTCTTCTAGGAAATGTAACCAGCAGCTGGCTATGTGAAATGGAACTTAAACCTCTTTTTGACTCTAAAAGTTAGCAGAGTATTTTGTGTTTATTTTGAACTTCTTAAATATTATAATTATGTTCTTGTTTGTTTCTGTTCCTTCTTAGTTGTAAATGAATTTTGCATCTGTGATATTTCATATTTTATTCCCAAAAGAAGAGATAAATTGCATAAAATGGTAAGGAAAAAAGACTAACAGCTGAAAAATATTCTTCAACAATGTTACCAAATTGCTAAGTGGATAAGAGTAGACTTGAGTGTCAAATATTTAGGAAGTGAGCAACTCTTATCCTATTCAGTACTTCCTTAACAGATGAATTTAATTTGTCTTAGAAACTGATAAATGGTTTTCCACAGGTTCTCTCTATAAACTCAGGCTGTCTGCATACCTAAAACTGCCAGTGGGTTGGAGGTTTTTTTCCTGAAGAATACCTCTGACACTGTCTATTCAGTTATGAGGTAGGAAAAAATTTAGAAAACAAGCTTTTGAAAGTTTTTTTTTTTCAAAGTTAACATAATCCAAATTTTGTAGTCACATAAACTGATGACTTCTAGTGTGCTTGATTTCAGTACATATACGCAGCTTTACAGCAAAGACTAGGAGTTTGGTACTCATGTATTCTTCTTGCTTCAGAAATAACATCTTTTCTTTCTCTGTCGTAGTCTGAGCAACATCCTGTACTTTTGTGAACGGATGTATTTTTGAATCTGTGAATCTGATTCTTTGTAAATCCCTGAAAATTAAAATTATGTGCAGTCATGTAACTGCTTATGTCTTTGAAAAGGATTTATTTTATTCATACTATTAAAAGAAGGAGATGAAACTCAAGAAAGTGAATAACAGCCTCTGCTCTGATGTCACTTTTCTCAGCACAGTTCCAGATCAGTTATGCTCAGCAGGAGAAAAAGTGCAAGTGAATAGGGTTTATTTCACTCTGAACTGTAAAAAGGATTTAGGACTGCAAAACTGAATGTTCTGCTGCTGCTTTTTTTTTTGCTTTTTTTTTTTTTTTTTTTAATATTAGGGGAAATTTTTT
>VWZN01002253.1:80413-96011 GCA_013396955.1 Regulus satrapa
AAAAAAAAAAAAGTTTCACCTTGAGAAAATAATCAAGGTCAAGTCAATGCTGGAAGCCTGAATATGTTATGGTGTTCACTGCAACTACAATTAAATTGAAATCAAAACAGCAAGGGAGCTCTCTCAGTTGATTTCAATGCGTATTCACATAGACAGCATGGATAGATACCATGATGAAGTGAATAATCACAAATTTCTTATTACTGATTTAGGTTGCAAATCACTCTAGGGCTGAAAGATGTTTTTATGCTCTTTGTTCTGTTCCCTTTTCTTAGGGAGAAGGATGAAAGGAAACACAGAGCTGGTGTCCTATCTATATTTCCTAACTGTAAATGCATATGGATGACTAGAATTTTATAGACTTTGAGAGCAGTCCTTGAAATATGGCAGGCCTTTAAGAACAAAAATTTTGTCACAAAACACTTGCATAAGATGGCTGGACTGTTTGGGCTGGTTATTCTGGAAAAGCATTGAATTAACAAAGAACATCCAAGTCTTGCTTGCCATCTGGGTGCAGTGGCAGATTTCTACTCTGCTAAATCAAGCTACTTCAGGAGAAATAGAATAATATCCCATTTGCCATGCTTCCTTGAGAGCAGAACTGCCTCAGTATTATACACAGAAATATATGACAAAGCTACTGGCTCTACATTTCAGAAGAAAATTCAGCTATGACAGAGCTGCCTTCCCTTAACTCACAACAAGGTTTCATAACAATCAGGAAGCAACACACATTGGAAAAGACTAAGAAGAGGAATGTATGAACTTGAAAGTGAATTTTTTTTTAACTGGAGGAAGACACAAAAAGTTTTCCTTTGAATGTATGTATATTTTTTTCTTCCTCTTCATGCCCATCAAATTTATGTTGTGTTACACTGGAGAGTAGGAGGCTTACATAATAGAGGAAAGGGATGGGTTTTAATCTATCATCAGCAAGAATACACCAAATCATCATTTTCTACTATGGACTTTAGATGAAGAAAGTAAAAATAATACTCAATTTTAATCCCTGTAACAATGCACCTCTTTGACACAGAATGTTTTCCTGTTTTGTAAGTTTTTCAATTAATCCAGCACTCATGTTTCTTTCGTATTGCTTATATTCAAAGTCAGAAGTTTCCTAAGTCATCAGAAAAATAAGTTGTGCTCTCTCTTTTTAATGAGCCTCCTTTAAATACTGAGAGGCCATAATGAGGTCTCTCTGAAGTCTTCTCTTCTGCAGGCTGAACAACCCAAGACCTCTCTGCCTATATTCATAGGAGAGGTGCTCCAGCCCTCTGATAAATTTTGTGGTTCTCCTCTGGACTTGCTCTAACAGGTCGATGTCCTGTCTTGAGGACCCCAGATTTGGATTCAGTATTCCAGGTGGGATCTCATGACAGCAGAGCAGACGGGCAGAATCACCATTGACCTGCTGTACACTCCTCTTTTGGTGCAACCCAGGATGCTGTTGACCATCTGCGCTTCAAGCACACACTGCTGGCTCACTTTCAGTCCTTCATTTACAAAAAAATCCCAAGTCCTTTTCTAGAGGGCTGCTCTCCATGAGCTCTTCTCCCAGTCTTTACTCATGTCTGGGATTGCCCACTCTGAGGTGCAATGCCTCACACTTGCACTTGTTGAACTTCATGGGATCCTCATGGACCCATTTCTCAAGTTTGTCCAGGTCCCCCTGGATGGCATCCTTTCTTCCTGTTGTGTCTGCTGCAGTGCTCAGAATATGTTATCTGCAAACTCACTGAGCGTGTACTTGATATCCCCATCTATGTCATGGATCAAGACATTAAAGAGAACTGGTCTCAGGATGGTGTTCAGAGGAACACTTGTTACTGGCATCCATCTAGTCGTGGAGCTATTGACCACAACTCTCTGCCTGCATCCAGCCAGCCAATTCCTTATTCATAATCAAATCCATCTCTCCAATTTGGAGATAAGGAAGTCACAAAATCACAGTCATACATATATTATTCTTGAAATTATTCTCTATTTTCTTTAAATAAAAACAGAAATACACTCTTTGAAGCAAGTATTCTATCAATAAAGCTTAGGCAGGGCTTAAAAGCAATCTTATTATTGCTGATTATTTCTTAACAGTAATTAAATTGATAACAAAGGGTTTATGTATATAATCTGGCACTAAGATTATTACAAAGAATTTAATCTAGAGAACAGGTACAAAATAATTCAAATAAGACTGGTGAAGGACTGTAAAAGAATATGAAATAATAGCATTTCAGATTTAAAATGATTTAAATATAATGGAATAATGTGGAGTTTATGCTCTTAAAAAGACTGAATCAAAATAGTCTTCTAACTCTATAATATTAATTTGTTACACAATCATCAACAATATCCTAACAACATAAGATTCATCAAAGCATAAGTCATCTACCTCTATGATGCTTTGACAAGGGAGAGACCATTTCCTGAGCTGAAAATTTATAGATAGCCTTAAGAAGTGGAGGAATCCTTGTGAGCAAGATCAGAGCCTTAATGTTTTTTTCAGAAGAATGTGTTTTGTCTTTGAAACATTCATGTTTGAAAAGCTATGCTAAAAACTCCAACAACCCTCAAAATCGATCCAACTAAAACCCACCACAAAACCCCAAGCAAAATTACCACCATAAAAAAAAAAATTAAAAAAAAGCATAACAAAAGCCTCAAACAGAAAAAAAAAACTGTAACCCAAGAAACATCCCCAAACCTGCAAAATTGAACTGTTGCAAATTTATACTTGGTAAAATACAAAAGAGGTCAATATTCATCACAGACTTTTGAGAGCACCAGGAAAGGGCTTCTCCTCTTGGGAAGGTAAGTTAGGAGCTGAGGGCAGCCACAAGGCTGGCAGGGCCTTGACCCAGATTCACTGGCAAGCAGTGTAGCCACAGAACCCAAGCAAGAAGGGCACATCTATAGGAATTCTGGCTTATCAAAGAGTTCATGCCACCAGACAATCAACAGTGAAAAGGCAGATCTGAGATCAAGATACCAGGTACCAGATCAGAAAGGTAAACATCACAAGACATGAGTGCAATTTAGCTCAGAATCTAGCAATGAGCATCCACCCAAATTAACTTCATGCATGTGGTGCAGTTGAAGACTTTAAACAACTTCAGCTCATGTATAGACATGAAAGATTGACCAAACCAAAAATGTCATATATTTAAAGAGATATGTGAGGAAATCTCACACATATCAGGTGATCTAAATATGCAGAAGTAAATAATACAGATTATTTCAGATGCTTAACTTATCCAGTCAAGAGGACAAAGGAAATCCATTGTTACTCAAGTTATATGTTAAACTGAACAGGTGACAAACAAATGACAGCTCAGTAAACCTTCCATTAAAAACTTTAGGCCTAAGGTATAATTTGCTAAAATGTACCTATAGACTAATAATTTTCTATAAATAAAAATAAAAATATGAATAGTTAAATTATTTGCTAACAAAATGGGTAATACTAAAAATATTTTTAATAAGGAATTCTTTACCTAGCTGTTACAAAATATTTCAGAAGAAAATATGGGGTTTTATTCACATGTTTTGTTCTACAGATCTCAGTTCCTAACAAAGCTTTTCAATTTCTTGATGCCTTAAGCAATACTTTGCAGATGCATACTAGTGGCAGAAAAATAACAGATTTTCTCTGCACATGTACATTGGATAGAGGAAGTGTGTTCTACATGTAATTATAAATGTCTGCTTTGCCAATGATGATAAGGGAGATTATTTAAACAATTAAACATATGATTTCTAGCCTGCAAAGTAGGATTATAGATGTTTGAATAATATTCTAATCAGTGATGAAATTAACACCATTTTAAAACCATCACTTTATTTGCCAGAAGCTCACCCATTGGCAGGTGACATTTCACTTAGTTTTGTTGCATACAGATCACATAAAAACATCAGTTGGCAGTGTGCCATTGCAACAAAATATAACCTTTTTCTGAGCTGCATCAGCCAGAGTATTGCAAACAAATCAGAGGATGTTACCATTCCTACTCTACTCTACAGTTGTTAAATCACATATCAAATCTATCAGGCTTTTTTATCTTCTGTATTGTATCAGGCTTTGGTTCTCCCAGTCTAATGAAAAGTTGGAAAGCTTGAGTAGACTTTTGAAATGGTGTTGGAGAGCATGATGTATGAAGAATTGTTGAAGTAATTTTGCTTGTTAAATTTACACAGTACAACTCTATGGGAATCTAATCACAGCCTTCCAATGCTCAAAATCCAGCTGACTGTAGAGCTTGCTTTTATAAATACATCCTCCATTCCTGCTACTCTATTTCTCAGACGATACAGACATACTTGCTAAACATGATAATACCAAGACTGGCTCCCCTCGATTCCTGCTGTCTTGAAATACAATTTTGCTTTATCCTCACAGCTTCTGTGGGAAGCGGCCTCTGGCCGCTGGGCACCTTTGGGGGGGCTCTCCAGCCGGGGGAGACCCATTTATCTCAGTTCTGTGTCAGGGAGAAGACTCCAGATGGTCGTTATGCTCTTGATCTTCTTGTTTATTAATACATTATCAGAAAACCTGGCACTGTCCTAACTGGACTCAATGTTCAGGGAAACCCACCACCAAAATGGCTCAAAATCACTATAGAGTGCACTCTTTCAAGGTCTTTTATAATCGCTTTTTTCCAATTAATGATAAAAACTTACTTTATTTTCTTTCTGTACCAATTATCATTTCTTGTCCATTTACATAACTAAAAACTGCAGCAGATTTTAGCCAATCATCTTTGTGCTACCGACACTGCAGGACATGGAGTTCATGAAGAAGAAGCACTATGAGACAATGCCCTGTTCACTCCGTCTTGACTCCATAGCTAAGTTTCTCACCCTAGTGACACACTACATGAATTTCTATTGTCTGTCTTACTCTTTTATGGATTTTGGTTTATCCAGGGATTTCTGGAAGCTCTTCTCCATGGATGAGGGTCAAAGTTAGTGTTTTCCTGGGGACCAGGATCCTCCAGAGCAGTCAGAGGGATACTCTCTTTGCTGTGGGTTCCCACTGCTTCTAAAGGACATGTAGCTCCATTTTCTATTTCTCATTTCTAATACATGAATGTTCATTCTCAGTAATGAAAAACCCACTTAAATTCAATATTTCTTTGAATTTTTCAGTCAGTTCTAATAAAGCTTACTTGTTGATGTTTTGGATTCCAAAAGTCCAACAATCTTATCATATGATGAATTTCAGTGTATGTGAGCATAATCTAGGGAAGTAGTTCTTCAGAAAAAAACCCACATAAATTATATTTATTTGAGAGTTTTGTATGCATCTATCTATCTATCTATCTATCTATCTATCTATCTATCTATCTATCTATCTATACATACATACAGACATACATATATATATATATATATATACATGCATTAAACAAGATCATCTATGAGGCTACATTTCTGATCTACCTTTGAAAAACGGACAGGTAATTTTTGCAATTTAGCTAAAATTATATATTTCAGTATAAAAGAACATTCTTTAGTATGTTTTCTGTTGAATATTTTCAGGATCAACCAATGGATTTTAGATATGCAAATTCAAATGCAAGGAAAAAAACTACAAGAACAATGGAACAGAAATACTGCTGGAATATTTTAAATAGCTTCTAAATTGTTCATTTAAAATATATTTTGTTCCAATATGAAACAGTTCATTTCCTTGGAAGAAAGAGTGCCTTTTTTTTTTTTTTTTTTCCAGAAATTACTGTTCAGCCAACATTATGTCTTTTATAACCTTTCCAAAATATGAATATGCTGATTAATTCACAAGACATAGATCTTGAACTACCCTTCTAAACATCAAGAGCTTTCATTGAAGGCCAACCGGCAGCAGCTTATTCCAAAGAGACAAGCTTTGACTTTCAGATTTTCATAAGGTCTTTCAGTCTTTATTTATGCTTATGCTGTATTCAGTTTATCCCATCTGCCTTCAATTATTGCGACTGGATGTGTTTTGGTGTGGGGGTTTTTATTTTATTTTGGTGTGGTTCTCTGTTTTTAATAGGCCTGTCCTTTCAGATGAAGAAAAATTGATTCCCCTGGAATTAAACATCTCCCAAGGCAGACCAGGAAAGCTAAATGCATAATTATTTACAGCATGTAAATACGGATTATATCTAAGGTGTTTGTATCTATAGAGTAAGCTGAACTCTAGGTGTAGCAAAGGTTACTTTGCTAGAAAGCTTGGTTACTTTGCTAGAAAGGTTACTAAAAGCTTGTTGTCTAAAATAACTAACTAAACTTCCAACATCTGTTTAAGACTCAGTTTAGAACAATAAAGTAGTTGTCAATTATTTTTATAAGTAATAGCTAGGTAAATAAACTTTAAATTCTGTGACTTTTTTTTTTTCCTGCGTTACAGCTATATTAGCAAAGTTACTTTTTGCCTTTATACTGTCATTAAAGAACCTATCAGCTCACTGAATCTAGTTACAAATTTAAATACATTTATTCAAGAAAGGCCAATATTACCTGAAATTAAATGCTAAGAAGGTCACACATTTAGGAAGTTATCTTTTTAATAATGTACTTTGCTACACTGAGGCCCCATATTGTCTGTTTACTCAGGCAGGTGGATTTGCTGAAGAAGTGCTGATGATGCAATGTGCTGACCCACATATCAGTTCCCAATGGAGTGCACCAGCTGGTATAGTTTATGCTTATAGTTTAAACAAAGCATTTTTCCCTTTCTATTGTCTCTTGCTGATGGAATAGGGAACAATATAAATATTCTCAAGTTATAGGAAAAAATTCTATACTTATAGTTATTTCTGGTTTGTGGTTTTTCTTTCTTATCATGTATAATTTCTTGAAAGAACATAAAATAAAAATTTTGATCTGGGAAACATTGCTTATAAACTTATGAAATTGCTTATCCCTATATGATAAGCACAAACCTTGAGATTATTAATCATTAATAATTGACACTATTCCTTGAACCTGAGTCTACAAAGAAAAAGAAAATATTGCTCATTTTTTATTGTTTTCTGTGGTTTAATTTTACAAATGTCTAAAAGGGTACAAAAGCAGTATTAAGAGATCTAAAGTTTAACCTCAAAATTAACATTCTACACCTTGATGGTTATCTCCTCGGAGGCTTTTGAAAATATTACAAAAACAATAACAAGGGAAATGAAGTGTAAAAGTTAACTTCTGCTATATCTGAGATGCAAACATCTGAGATGTTTGTTTAATTAATAATAGCACTTTGACTGCTCAGAGCTCTATTTAAAACAAACAAACAAACAAACAAACAAACGAAAATAATTCTTTAAGAAGCAAGGTTATTGAAATTAGAAACTTTAATTTCAGTGAGTCAAATATTTAACATAAAAATGTTCTCAACATCCAGGAGTACCAGTGGTCAATATTTCTTCATTAAAGAGATTTTGGCCTAATGACTTTTCATTTAAAATTAAAATGTTGTCTTCAGTTTCTAATAACAGAAGCTTGTTAGGTTATTTGTGGCTCAATCATGGTCTTATAGTCTCATAGTATATGAGGAGCTATGACCTATACTTTGATGCTGAAAGTCAGGTTATTTGTTGGCTAGTTTTCAGGAACATGGTAAAACAATATTTCTTTATTGCAATGGAACTTGAATGCTCATTTTGAACAGTGCTTTTACAAGTTTTGAAGTTTCAATGAAATTTCCACTGTTTTTTCCAGGCAACTCCATAATGTCAAAAAACAGTATTTGAATTTTCTGAATCGGTCAGGACTTTAGATTTTCCTTCTTATATTTATCCTTTTTTTTTCTTTTTTCTTTTTTTTTTTTTTTCCCATTCACTAGCTTGCTTCATTCTAAAAAACATATAATCCTGAAAATATAAGAAATATTTGTCTTTAGAAAAAACAGTTTGATATGAAATTCTACACGTAAAAGAAGCAATTTAAATTTTGCCAGATAAAATGCTTTATTTGTCTTTTTGCACTGACATATTCAAATGAAAATGTGTACTCTTCTCTTTAAGCCTTGAGATAATATGTATTTTATTGTGTTTAGGAACCATGGCAACACAAAGAACCATTTCATGTTTAAACTAGATACCCCTGTAACATAAGAATACAAGTACTTGCATATCTTTAGATGGAAAAGAATTGTAATTGTGTCTTAGAATTTATGAAAAATTATATTTCTTTGTATCTGTAATGGCAACAACATCTATTCTGACCTAGCCAAACTCACTTGTGGTAAAATCTGTACATAGATCAGACATTGCAAAATGCCACATACTGAGCTCTTGAGTCATCAGGTATTTGGCTAAGCAACAGCAATAATTTATTCATTCTTATTATGCTGGTGACACAAGTGCTGAGTGGTGCAGTTGACACACCTGAAGGATGGATGCCATCCAGAGGGACCTGCACAAGCTCGAGGAGTGGGTGAATGGGAATCTCATGTGGTTCAACAAGGTGAAGTGCAAGGTGCTGCACTTGGGGTGGGACAACCCCTGCAGTGGGACAAGAATTGGCAATGTGCACTTGCAGTATGGAAAGCCAACAACATCATGGGCTGCAGAAAAATGTTGAGAGAGGTGATTTTGCTCCTTTTCTCAGACCCCATGTGCAGTACTGTGTCCAGATGTGTCACAGCACAAAAAGAACACAAACTATTGGAGAGGCTGGAGTGCCACAGAAATGTTCAGTGATTAGGCACTCGTTCTTTAAGGCAAGGCTCAGCAATCTGAGATTGTTCTGCCCGGAGGAGAAAAATTTACAGGGAGAGCCTATCAGTGTTTAGAGATTGCTTAAAAGAAACATGGAAATAAACTTTTAATGGGGCTTGTAGAAATAGGACAAGAACTTGTTGTTCTAAACTAAAGAAACAATTCACATTAAGCATAGGGAAAAAAAGTTTTATGATGAGGGTGGTAAGATACAGGTACAGGTTGCTCATAGAAGTTGTAGATGTCCTATCCCTGCAAACATGCAAAGTCAGATTGGACTAGGCTTTGAGCACCCACATCTAATTTGAGATGTCTGTAATCATTGCAGGAGAGTTGGACTATATGACATTCAACGTTCTCTTTCAACCCAGACAACTTACAATTCCATGGTTGTACTTTCTGTCAATCTGATATCACAGTAGAAAGATGTCATGTGAATTGAAAAAAGAAATGCATAAATATAATAATAAATAAATAAATAAATAAATATGTATTTGGGAAATTATATGCTTTTTTATTTGTTCAGTATTTGGAAATGAAATTTCTTGAAATTTTCACATGAATATATTAGTGTTCTATTTTTCTTTCTTTTCTTCTTATTTTTTTCTTATTTTCTCCTTTTTTTTTTCTCTACTGAGAGAAAGAGAACTTTTCCTAGATTAATTGTAAAAAGGTAATTCAGTCTTATTCCTATACCCTTTTAATATTAGTGCCTCCTTTTCAAAACTTGTGCAATTTTACAAGGTTCTATTTGGAAAGAAAACATTTTTATGTGTCAATACATGCCAAACATTTATAAATGATACTTACAGGGATTTTTCTAATACTTATTTTCAATTTTTGTACCATTTTGTCATTGCAACTCCTCTGAAAGGAAGGGAAACTGCATTTTTCCCCCTGAAGATAAAATTTGAATTAGTGATACCAAGAGTTCTAAATAGGAAAGTCTTTAGTTGTTTTAAAATTCATAGAACATCTAGAAAGCAGTCATCATTACTGCTTTTTTAGGGGTTAAATGTATTTTCATTGAATACAGGGGAAAAAATGGTTTTCCTTGTCCAGCATCAGTGTACTTAACCGAGATCTCATTAACCTGCAAGATATTTTCTAATTCAGTCACAGATGCAGTCATGAGTAGTCGGCTGGAAATGAGGTAATTGGGGTGTGACAGAATTCTTAGTCTGTATCCATAATTCATTCTTCATAATAGAATAAAATGTGAAGGTGCCCTATCAAAGGAAGTTTTACAATAAGTTTAGTTTTATAAAAGGTGAAAAAAAGAATTGCTCTTCTGGTTTTGATATCATTGCACCATCTTTCAATATGAAGAACAAAGCTCTACTCAGCAATACAAGGATCCAGGGGAATGCAAGCTGGTGAGCCTCACTTGATTCCTCAGAAAGTTATGGATCTAATCTTAATTTCCAGGCACATGAAGGACAAGAAAATCTTCAGTAGTCAGTATGAATTCACTAAGCAGATCAAGCTATCATCAAGCTTTGCTAGATCAACTTGATACCTTGATCATATCAAGCTGGGCAGGAGTGTTGATCTGCTAAACAGTAGGAAGGATCTGCAGAGGGATCTGCACAGGTTGGATCAGTGGCCTAATGCCAACTCTATGAGGTTCAAAAAAGCAAACTGCTGCATCCTCCCCTTGAGTCATAACAACATGCAGTTCCACAGACCTGGGGAAGAGTGGCTGGAAAGCTGCCCAGAGGAAAAGGAGCTGGGGTTGCTAGTGGACATCTGGCTGAACATGAGCCAGCATGTGCCCAGGTGGCCAAGGAGGCCAGTGGCATCCTGGCCTGTGTCAGCAGCAGTGTGGCCAGCAGGAGCAGGGCTGTGACTGTCCCTCTCTATTCAGCACTGGTGACGCCACACCTCAAACACTGTGTCCAGCTCTAGGCCTCTCACTGCGAAAGACATTGAGGGGCTGGAGTGAGTCCAGAGAAGGGCAATGGAGCTGGGGAAGGCTCTGGAGCACAAATCCTGTGAGGATTGGCTGAGGAAGCTGCAGTTGTTTAACCTGGATGTGGTGGTGAGGTAGGCATTTATATCTTCTTCCATGTAACAAGAGGAATGAAAAAATGATTTCAAGTTGCACCAAGGAATGGTTTAGTTTACAGATTAGGAAAAAAGTTGTCACTGAAAAGGTGGTCAGTCATTGAAACAGGCTACCTAGGGAAGTGGTTTAAACACCATCAAAAGGAGGTCTTCAAAAAACAGATGGGTGTTGCACTTAGGCACATAGTAGTTTTGCAGATTTGGCAGGTTGGACTCGATTATCTTCTCCCACCTAAATGATTCTATGATTAAGTGCCCTGACTTGTATAGAGCGCTGGATTCCGACTACACAGATTTCAGAAAGGTCTTTGACACTGACTTCCATAACATCCTGATATAAAAGCAGTCAGTGAAATGCATTGAAAACCAGACACCAATTATTTTTGAAAGAATATAGAATAAGAACACTACATTTTTTGAAAGAGTGTAGAATTTCTGCCTCTTGTACAGAATTGCAAACATTTGGAGGCGCTTAACCTGGATCTTTATTCAGAAAAGGACACAGTAGAATTAGAAAATTTGAGGTTTTTTGTCCTACAATATTGGATGATTGCTAGCATATTGCCCAGACAGATTTGAAAAAATTCAAGCAGAATGGGATTCTTTATTTTGAAAAAGGAGCCTTTTGCTGAAAAATATGGATTTTTGTCCCAGGATTTAATTTTGTTTTGTCTCATTCTAGCCTTACCTCTCTGAGGATTTTAAAGAATTTTAAAGAAATAATTAAGATTATTCCTTTCTTTCATGTGATATATTTCTGTTTGGAAGAAGTTGATTCTATTTTCACCAAGAAAAGACCTTTAAACATCTAGTGCAGCTTTAGTTTCCTTCATTTATACAAGTGGAGAAAATTAAAATGTTACCAAATCCCTATATGCATATACACTGTATCGCTCTATAACATCTCATTGCCAGACCCTTGTTAATTTTCTATAATATCTATGTTATGACAAACACGATAACAATATTCACAGCTCTCACTATATAATAATCAATAATACTAAAGAGAACTCACTAAAACCCCCCAAAGAAATAAATATACAAAATGCTGTACCATAGTAAGGATGTTTTTATGCATAACTTTAAAAGTGTTATCTTTCTTTCTGCCTAATAAACAAGACTCCTTAGCAGGAGAGCTGAGTGGCAGAACTGATAACATAACAGCAAGAGCACAAGAGACTGTGGAAGAATTTCAAATAAAATAATTACCTTTACTAGCTCTGCAGAAGTTTCAGTAAATGCTGAAGAGGAGGAAATTGCAGGTGCTGACTTCAGAGAGTTGTAAAAAAATCTCTGTAGAAAATATCCTAAACTATAGGCTTTAAATTTCTGATTGTTTTTCTCCTATATTGCCTCCTGCTCCTGGAAGCCCACCTGGTCTGTGTTACATCTCCTATTCAGCATATTCAAAGTTTGCTAGAACTGCTTCAGGGTTGAATATTTTAGAATAATGTTAATATGGCAGATTTTGACATTCTATTGTTCAAATGGCAACAACCTTTTTTTTTCTAATTATTTTTTTGCTGGGTTGAAATTCAAACTCCCTTCAGAGCAGAGGATGCTGAACTCCATACTGAGAGAACTTGCAAAGCAACAATTTATTTTTTTCCCCAGTTGCATCAAGTGGTGGAATAGATGACTTTTGTATTTAAATCAGCAGAGCCACATGAAAGAAAGAGCAACATCTGGCCAAACAGCTACAAAAATGGCATTAATAAAATACTACCATCCTAAAAAGCTGATACACTATAGTGATAACTGCTTAAATTTTAAGAGCTTCATTTCTCAGAGGTGCTCTTATAGACAGCAACTGAACAGTATAAGTCTCAGAAGTGTTGAACACATCTCAACCTTCATTGTATCCCATTCTCTATTCAAGATCAAAATACATTTTAGATTTGCTGTAACCTGCATAGTCACTTAGAAGTCTGTCTTCAGAGATCTGTGTTTTAAAATCTTTGCCATAGAAAATAATTTACTGAACAATGGAAAATATTTAAGAGAAACATATATTCAAGATGACTGATTTTCATAAAGAATAATCAATGTTTTAAACTTATCCTAAAATTTCAGTCAATAACTCTTGGTGGTTTCTTCCTTCTTCCCCCCACCCACCTCAGAAATTTAAAGAGAAATTAAATGTATATGGAATATGGATATTAAAACTCTTTGGAAGTAATTTGTTTTAAAGAATTCCTAAATATGGATTTTATTTAGGTAGGTTAAAAATGTAAATTATTTTTGAGATATAATTTATTTGTCCTTGGAAGCACTAGGAATTTAGGTAGGAACACTAAGTACATTCTTCAAGCTTCAGAAATGTTGCTAAAAGTGAGAGGATATAGCTGCTGACCCAGTGTGTAATGGAGTAAGACTTGTTTTGCTGTCAAAGCTGTATGGATGCTTTACAGATCATTAGCAATAAAGGTTTCATTGGTCAAAGCTTTCTGGCTATTTATGGGGGTTTTTTTGTTGTTGTTATATAAACAGTTAATTTTAAAATTCAGTATATAGTGCAATGCAATTGTACATTTACTTTGAAATCCTTTACAAATTACAATAATTGAATAGGTACCACATAAAGATGCTGCAAAATTTAAGTGTCACTATTCTCTAATCTACCATGCAGATCTCTAACAGAATTAACAGTGGTATGAAGCATAATTGTTTCAGGCTACACAATAAAAATATGTTGTTATTTGTCTGGAGGGAGAGAAAGCTAAGAGAAGGATTTGCAATGTTTTGTTATTGAGTAAGATATTTGCAATCCATGGAATTGCTGAAATGCTTGTGAGAACTATTACTAAATTTAGTATAGCCAAGCTTAAAATTTTGGCTGAGATGTTATCTATGTTTTTTTACATTTCAGATCTCTTAATGGAAGAACAATAAAGTAATCTGAACAAAATATGAATTATTTCAATGAAAAATTGTACCTTTGGGGATTTTATTGATTGCATTACCACAATTCATTGACAGGAGTATCATATCAAGTAACATATTAAAGGTATACACAGTTTTTATGATAGAACTGAAACTGGCAAAATCACCCCTATCATAATAGTAAAAAAAAGTGAATGAAACTTCTGATTCATGAAGTTGAAACTTTGGCTGTCACAGAAGAGAACACCTTATAGTTCCTGTTATCAATTAAGGTCCGTCAAAAAGTAATGTTTTATTTTACTTCACCTTAACAATTAGAAGAGAGTTTTTGGTTTTTTGGGTGTTTGGTTTTGTTTTGGTTTTTTTTGGGAGGGGGTTGTTGTTGCTTTTGGTGGGGTTTTTTGTTTTTTGTTTTTTGTTTTTTTGTTTTGTTTTGTTTTTTAAAATTGTTTTTATTGCTATAAATTTCCTTTTAATGGTTTAAAAGCAGCAATTTTTTCATTCCCTGCTATATTTGAAATTATTCTTCTAAAGAAAATTAATATGGATTTTTATGAAATGCTCTGTTTCACAGGAAAATATTTCCAGACAACTGAACTTGCTTTCTTCATAATTTCAATTTGTTGAATTTAGATCATGCATTTGGTTCAGAATTATAAGCAACACCCAACATAAGGTTGTAAGTAGTCAATATTTAGGTTTTATTTTCTAAAACCCTTTTAACACAATGTGAGAATGCCAGTGTTCATGACCTCATTGAATGAGATATCCTATTTTATTTTATCTCCTGTGGTGCTGTCACAATACAATATAAAGGGGCTTCAAAACAAGATGTTGCAGGTCACTTGTTCTTGATAAAAGAACAAGTTAATTTAAGAAGAAATATGCTTCTGTAGATGTAATTATTCAATAAGTGCTTATAATAGTAATCCAGATAAGAATTACTGAGACATTTAAACATTAGCGGTCATACAACAGAAGTATTTTTTCATCCATTTAAATGTAGAGGGTATCTGAAAATAAAGAGTTCTGCTTGTGAATTACTTTATACAGCTGATTAGTCTCATTTAAGTCAATGAGCTTATTGAGATATTTAAGTGAAAAAGCCTGAGCTATCTGTTAATTTCTAGATTTGCAACACATTAAAAAAACCTATTTCATGTATCACTCAACACCTTTAAAATTAAAAGCATAAAAATAAGCTTGTTTTTTAGCACAGTTGCCTAGTCAATCAATTTTTTTTTTTAATGTTCCCAAGATGGACGACTTAATTCCACAAATGAGATTCTTCAAGGTTGAAAAGAGTTGGAAAGCTGACAGATTAAAAACATATATTTTCCTTTGGAAAGTATATGCTGACTCACATTTTAATAATTTGCAGTGAAAGAAAGAATGAATGAAAGAACACAGATGGAAGTATCCCAGCAAGTGGTGGTTGCCATCAATTGCAAATATCCACTGGCTTTGAATAGAGCTGACAGTGCAGTGTCTGGGCTTGCCCTGGCCTTAGCTGGTTTGAGCAACAGGCTAGCAGCAAATGACCAGGGACCCACTCATTTGAGGTGAAGCTCTCTGAATGACTGGCCAAGTCTGAAAAACCAATACAACTACCAGAGACTGGAAATATTAACTGTGTACCAACAAATTATTACAGTTTTCAGTAATACAGTGTTTCTTTTAGGTTTATTTCAGTACTCCATTATGTATATATCAGATGTCTCTATAGTTCTAGAAGAAAAGGTGCCATTATATCACATATCATAAAGACAGACTGTGTCAAGAAATGTTCACTCCCCTTTCCACAATATGAAATCAGCTATGTCTTTGCCATGGTAACAATTGTTTGCCTATACTGTAAATATTCTAATGTTTGTGACATGTGAAATTCTGCTAGCAGTAACTTTGTGATGAAACAGTATCTGGCAAAAAAAAAAAAAAAAAAACAAACC
>VWZN01002253.1:97470-115097 GCA_013396955.1 Regulus satrapa
GCTGGGAGTCATTATATATCCCTGTATTGGAAACAATCCTAGACGTCTGCTCTGATGTCTTGATAGAGTGGTTAGCAGTGTCTACCTCTGTAAAAAATAAAAGACCCATAAAACACATGGACTGTTTGATACAAAGCAATGTTTTTATCAAGTGTCTGGCTCATTCCTTAAATAGCAGTGAGGTTTAATTAAAAAGTTTAAAATAAATTAAATAGAATAATAACAATATTTAATGTCTAGCTAGGTTCAATGTGCAGTTTCTAAGACTTCCTTCTCCTATTTAAGAACATTTCCAGCTAATGAATACTTGGCATCTTATGAAATTAATTCATGGGTCACAACAACTTGAGCTAAGCAGCAAAGTTCTTCAGTAGAGAGCTGAAGCATGTCAATAAACTGAAGCAGATGATTGGCATAATTTAGAATGTTAGTGAATTAATTCATAAAAATAGTCATTATTAATGACAGTTGGTCTAATATTAGTAAATATTTACTAAAAAGTCTGTTTTGTCAAAGGCAAATCATTCTTTCATCCCCTTACTTTTTCTGCATCCATAGGATTTATTATCTGTAAAAAACGTAAATGTTGTTTTCAAATCTGAAAGTGTAAAGGTCATGAAAGGTAGATCACCCTGTCCATAAAACCAAGACATTTCTATCCACTCCTCTCTACAACCTGGATCTTACCACCTTACTCTTTATTTAAAATGTGCTACTCAGTGATGTGCATGGAAAATTGCGTTCACAGAAATCTGTCCTTATATTTGTGACAGCAAGGTCAGAGAAATTCTAAATTTGGGTCTAACCCCTCCAAGCTCAATTTCCAAACTGCTGAAGACAGTGGAAGCTTCTCTCATCTTGAATAGGTGTGTAGCTAAAAGGCAAAATATCTGAGAAAAACAGAACAAACAGCACTAGCCCATCACCCTCCAATTCCACTTAATAAAATAAGGAATTTGACAGGAGATAATATAGGGCATAAAAATTTCTCAGAATCTGGAGAGACAGTTTTTAGTGCAAGTTTAAAGAGAGGAAGCCAACAGACAATGGTCCATGAATCTCAGAAATATTCAAGTTTCTGTGAATATTAAGAAGTGTTATTCACCTTCCCTTTTAATTTGTTTCAAACAGCATGGAGAAAGACTTCCCAAGGACACATACATGAAGACCTCATGAGGACTCTGGTCTGAAAACCACTCTGGTGATGAAGGTAGATAGTCCTTTTGAAGTCACCTTGGTAATAAAGTCTAGTTTATACCTTCTGTATTATCTTTCCTTTCCCTTTTTAGGCCAGCTAAAAATGATAACGAGTAAACGGCATAGGATAATTAGTATTAATTAAAACTGAGTAATATATTTAGTAAATATTTAGATATTTACTAGATAAATATCTAGATGCTGGCTGCAATATGTTGTTTTGTGTCACAAGACGGTGATCATGAATCTTTTTGAAAGGAGACTATTACAATCAACTCCATTTTGGATGAGGTATTTTCTGAAAATTTAATAATCCGCTTTGGAAGTGAGATAATGGGTTCTTTTCCTTTCTATTGAGCATATTATATTTAAAATTTCCTTTGCATATACAGAATTGAGAAGTCTGATTAAATATGCATATAACAGAAGTTAAAATAAAGAATTCAAAGGACAACCATGGGAAGATTTGATTGGGTTGAGCACTTCACAAAGCATTTCTGTAGGGTACTGTAGGTACTCTTTCAGATTAGAAAACTTTGTGACTATGATATAATGACTTTTTATTCCCCGTGAAACTCTCTTTTTTTTGTCTTAGTCACTTTTCTCTTATGTGACTAATGATATCATTCAAATGAAAGCCATGAATATTTCACTCAGTAACTTACAAAAAGAACAGCATTTCAAGCTTTGAAATACTAACAGACTAAAGAAAAAGAAGGCATAAGAAAAAGAATGTGACCACTTTTCTCTCTTCAGTGACCAAATAACTGCCTCAAAGTTAGTTATTCTAGCTATCTCAAAGGCTTGCTTCAAAGAAGTCTTTTTGAAGCTTGAGAATTTTGTGACTGAGAAAGGAATAGATATGTGAGCCTACAGTCAGGATGAGCAAAGATCAGAAAATAGCTGTCTGGATAGAAGTCTTCTATCAAAAGATTGATAGTTCTTGCCTGGTTTCTTAGTTCAGAATCTTTTCTTTTTCAGGTATGAATATAAATAATAGATTTGTATACCAAAGTGTTTAGCAAATGTTTTGTTTGAGAAATGCATCCACCCACCACAGACCTAATAGAAATAGCAGCCTCATTCCAAAAAACTTGTAGCTCATATTAAGACAGCTCCTGTCTAGAATAATATTTCATGCATTAGGGTTCCTTTTCCCCTATTTTTATTATATTTGTATCCATATTTCAGGGATCTAGTAATATTTATGTTCCAACTCCTTAAAACCATTACATTTCAAGTTATGAGTTTCTTACCCAGATACTTCAGAAAATGAATCCGAGAATCTATGCTGAAAGTCACAGGATAGAATGTTGATGCTATTCTATCCAAAGAACAGCATTAAGATAAATTATTTAAAGTAGAAAGTATTAAAATAAATAAAGTAATAATGTGGTTCTCAGTATTTTAAGTATTATAATCAAATACTGATATAGAAAAGAGAGTCATATAATCATAGACCACTTGGATTGGAAGGGACATTTCAAAGGTCATCTAGTCCTACTCCCATGCCTTCTACATTGACATTATCCACTATATTAGGCTCCTCAAAGCATCACCTAACCTGATCTTGAACCTTGTTTGCTACCAGGAATGTGGAATCCACAACATCTCTGGGAAACCTGTTTCAGTGCCTCCCCACCCTCATGAAGAGCTTCTTCCAGTCTAAACTTCCCGTCTTTCATTTTAAAACTGTTATTCCTTATATTGTCACTAGAGGTCTTGGTAGGAAGTCTCTCATGTTTCTTATAAGCTCACTTTATATATTGAATTCTATTCCCACCTTCAAAGAATGCCAGAGTGTGCATGGAAATAGTCCTAGGCTTAGGCTTCCTGTGGAAATCGGAAGTATCTGATAGCTCCAACACTAAGAATATGAAAGCTTATATTCTGGAGTGAATGAACTATTGCTTTTTTTTCACCTTGATAACCTTAAAGTGACAAATATTTCATAGTCAAATTATAAATATCTCATTACATATTTGCAGCATTTTCAAGCTAAACAGACTGAAATTATCAGCCTAAAGGCTTTCTCTGTATCCTATTACTTCACTGAATGCTAAAGATTTTGTAAACCTTGAAGGTATTTTTGCATTTCACCTGTAGAATGCAACATTGGTGACATTTTAAAGATTTAATTAAATAATATTTATCATAGTATAATTCCATAGGAAGTGCTGGGTGGCAAAACCCCAGTGTTGTGAAATTAATTGTACCACTAAAGTACAGCTGAAACAGCTGAAAGCTTGAATCCAATGAAACAACTAATTAACCCTCAAGCAGATGTACTAAGGTAGGTGAATATGTTCTCTATTCACATCAAGTTATCTTAAAAAGAAAAACAACAAATCCCAAAAGCTAAGGTATTTTTTAAGCAGGAAAAATTATTTTGCAGGACAGAATATATTGCATAGACATGTTTATCAATAGAAATATTTAAATTAATTCTTTAAAGAATTAATTCTTAAAAGACCTTTAAATTTAATCTTAAAATTACATTTTTTCCTATATTAAAAAAAAAGAGGAATCCTTTCTTCTCCTGCTTTCTTTCTTCAAAAACTACATATTTAAGAAAGAAAATTTAAAAAAAGGAAGAAGGTGAAAGTGTTTTCTTGTGGGCATGACGATAAGAGCTTAAAAATATTGTGTATTTGATACCATGTTTTCTTTCTGTAGTATACTATTTGTACAGTATTTCCTGAAGAAATGTCAAATAAATTTATTGGCTAGTGCTTTATTGCACAGGGATAATGACATATTTAGAATATAAGCTTGATTTTCCTAATTCCATTATTATTGTAAATTACAGCATATTCTTAAGTAAATAAATAGTCAATTAAGAAGAGACAAAAAGCTGAATCTTGCTGGGGTTTCTTTTCTTTTCAAATTTTCTTTATGCATCAGTTATGTTTTTAGCTCTTGACCTTGACCCCATAATTTCCAGATTTTGGTTCAATATGACACATAAAAGAGGAAAATGGTTGCCAAGAACTCAGAAGCTTTTCATAACACAAAAAAACCAAATAACTTGATATACCTCAAACATTTAAAACACAAGTCCTAGTAACTGCAATTGTAGTTACTATTGAGACCAATTTGTTATAAAAACATCTTAAGATCTATCCAGGACTATGTTGTTGTTGCAAAAATCAAGAGTTTTAAAAAACTTTCAAGTCAAAATGTCTTAGCAGACTTGAATTTCAGAGACTGAAATTAAAATACCAGTTTGACCACCAAAAATGAGAAGTACAAAATAGCCAACCACCTTTGATAATTCCCATTCATAAAATTAACTCTCAATCTTGCATAATTCCGCTACTATTTTAAAGATATTGCACATATATATATGCATATGCTATGCCAATATATGTATCAAACACAAGCATAACAAATAAAGAATGGTAAAGAGGGAGAAGACACATGAAATCACATCTGATGACCCCAGATTATAAGGAAAGAAGATAATCAGATAAGAAAGAAATCTATTATGAGTAAATATGTAGCCTTTTGAGGACTTATTGGACAAGCAGTTCCTCAAATGCCTAAGAGACCTGGAATATATGTGTGGAAGAAGGACAAGGAGACGTGACAGATAAAAGGAAGGAGTCTCTAAGATGGCACTAGTCACAGACCAGTCCTTAAAGCATGAGTGTTTGTTGTCTCTCATGTTTCAAGTCAGATGAGGATGCTTCTGAACTTACTTGGCTGGCTCTGAATGGCTGTTTTGGAATACTAGAAAGGGACTATGAATAAACATATAGGTCTTTAAGGGACAGCAAAACAGGTGCAATTGCGGAACCAATCTTTAGTAGGGGTGCCATCACTCTGAATAAGTTGAATAAGAAATATAAATAAAACAGGAAGCTAATCAGAACAAAGATAATGGAAGGGAAGTGCACCATAGACCTGAAGGGCCTCAAGAGTATATCAAGCTGACCTGAGAGTTCTAAGATTAATCAACATAACTCAAAATGAGGATTAGAATACAAGATTAATGGGTCAGGACTTCTGTCTTAGTATATCCTCTGAACACACTTGAAAGGAAGAATTTGTGCCTTTACTAATTGCCAAATGAATTAGAATTTACTGTACAAGCAGAACAATTTATTGAAACACTCGATACATTGTTTTCCTTCTGCCTTTGTCAGTGATATAGTTGTTGTGCCTTTACAGTAATCAGCATCTGATTGCATAACAACAAATTACCAAAGGTGCTGACTTAACAGTCATTTTATTTATTTGAAAGTCAATATTTATTTTATTCCTCCTTTAGTCTGGACATTAGTATTTGTGTTTTTATACATGTGAGTACACTGCAGAGTAACCCAGTCAATTCTCTGTCAAAATATTGGAGTACAGGCCTTTTTAATAGCACTGACCAAGCAGCTTCTGGGGACATCTGGGCCTGCCTGGGCCTGAGCTGTTTTAGCTTGTTTGCACAGCAGGCTGGAGGCCAAGTGACCACTATCCCACTCTTTTCTGTTGGCTTCCAGACTTCAGCTGGGAGAAAACAGGTAATGTGAGAACTCCAGACTAAGGAGAAATGGGGAGCTCCCTCCTGGACACTGACCTTCCTTGCAGTGCTGAGTCCTGAGTCTGCTGACAGCTTGCTAAGTTGTGGTGCCCCATTTTGCTTAGGCAGAGCCACCTCCACTGCCTCAGGCCTCCAAGGGCTTCTGGAATAGGTAGATTAACTCGAGAAAAAAGGGATAGCTGGATTAAGGATAACCTCTTTTATTTTGATTAAATTATACTGATCTTCTGATAGGGTAAAAATAAATCATGTTTGACCTCACATTTGAGCAATGTGTAACAGGTTATATAGAAAATGTAATGGAATTATCAGGACTAATGATTTTTCTAGATATTAAGATATTTCAGGAATCTGAATAAAGATATTTCAGGAAACTAGATGAGAACTTCTGAAGGAAAAATGTGAATTCCTGTGGTCTTCAAATGGATGCTCATGTAGAAAAAAACCATGAATTGCTAATGAAAAAGACAGAAACATAATTAAAAAATCTCTGTTCACTGAGAAGTGAGAAATAAAATGAGCTATAGCAAATGATGGAGATGATTTTCAATTCCTTATCACTTCAGAGCATTCACTATTTTTAGTTCAAATGGAAAGCTCAACTCTCTCAAGCACTGTAAAAATGGAAGCAGAGCTGCATCTAACGCAGGAGAGGAAGTACTTTCCATACTTGGGCCAACAGACTAAAGCAGTGTGAGGGGAGCTGGAATGTGGCAGTGATGGGAACCAAATCAGTAAGGTAGAAGGTAAGCAGGGAAACTGAGGGCAATTTTTCCTAATTCTCAGATAAAACATCTCAAATTTCTTCTAGCTTACTTCCATTCACTTGATATGCAAGCAAACACTTATCTTTAGACTTTTATATAGTAGGAAGACTTTTTCCCAACAATAAATTAAACCTCAAAAATGATAACATGACAAACTCACAGATCATGGACAGAGAAAATTGATTAGCCAAAACTGACCTGTGACTAAACTAGTAAGACAAAGCCAGAATAAACTATCAGATACTACAGACAGTGAAGTGGAATACTCGGGAGAAGGATGTGAAATATATAGTATGGTAGAATGCTGTCTTACTAGGAATTTATGACTAATGCTGGATATGAAATCAGTAAAACAAAGGTCAGTAGACATAGAAAATCAGCTGTTTAGTTAGGACAGGGGGAAGGGAAGTTGTAAGGTAAAGCCAACCATGTAACTGAAGCCACTCAGTGCTTCCTCTCAAGGAGTTCTGCTTCTGATCATAGCAGCTTTGAGAAGAAAGATAAATGGGTGATCTGACCACTGATGTGGCTAACTTTATTCTGTGACCAGGAGAGAGCAGAGATGCTATTCCTGCCACCACTGAGAGATCATTCAACAGAGACAAATAAGATAATATCAGACCCTAACAAAATGCAGACAATTCCATCAAATGAAAATACATCTCTATCATGTTTAATGCAATGCTACTTGCCAAAGACTTTTTCTTTAATGGATCTATTATTTCTTTCAATTGCTAAATTAAATTACTCCCTGTTTGTTGCAAGCAATGTACTTTCTCATATGTGTTTCTTCTGAATAGAAGAGTTTCTGCTGGATCACAACAATAGTGATGAATCAGTCAAACCATTGCAGAGCAGTATTAGCTGTCAGTAGATAATTTCAGTGAATGCATCCTGATTTAGCAAAAGTTAATGATAGTGAATTTTTTCCTTCTGTATTTTTCTAATGAGAAGTTACTGAATTGCTTAAAAAAGGGACCTGACCGGTGTTTCATGTTTGAACTATTGACTTTTAAAATATATAATCACTGCAAGTTTACTATTGGCCTTTGAAAGCAGAAAAAGTAAAGGAATACAAAAATAAATGGTTCACTATAATGGCTGTAGAGGATTGACCTTGGCAGGATGTCAGGTGACCACCAAAACTGTTGTATCACTCCCCCGTCAACTGGATAGGAGAGAGAAAATGTAAGGAGAGATAGGGCAGGGAGAGATCATTTGTCACTTACCGTCACAGGCAAAAGAGACTTGACTTGAGGAAAGTAATAGAATTTATTACCAATCAAATCAAAGAAGTGTACTGATAAAATAAAACCAAATCTTAAATTCCCTCTATCCCTCCTGTCTTAACGAGTTCAGTACTTCTCCTGATTTCTTGTGCTCCTTATCCAGAACAGTGTGAGGGGACTAGGAATGGGGGTTGCATTCAGTTCTTCACCCCTGGTTTCTGCCACTTCCTCCTTAGGAAGGACTCCTTACACCCTTGCCCTTTTTCTGGTGTGGGGTTCCTCTCGTGGGACACAGTTCTTCAGGGAGCTCTCCAGTGTGGGTCCATCACATGGCTTGCAGTTCTTCACAGACTGCTCCACCATGGGCTTTTCCACAGGATGCAGTGCTCCAGGGGTGTGGGATCCCATGAGGTCACATAAATCCTGCAAGGAAACCTGCTCCAACATGGGCTTCTCTCTCCATAAGGCCACAACTGTGTCAGGAGCTTGCTCCAGCATGGCCTTCTCTTGGAGTGACAGACTGCTTTGGGCATCTCTTTGCTCTGGTATGGATCATCCAAGGGCTGCAGGTGGATCTCTGCATCCCTGTGATGCTCCATGGGCTGCAAAGACACATCTACCTCACCATGATCTGTACCAGAGGCTGCAGGGGAATCTCAGCTCTGATGCCCGGAGCAACTCCTGCCCCTCTTTCTCCACTGACCTGGGTATCTGCAGAGTTCCTCTGACATAATCTCACTCCTCTGCGGTTGCAATTGTGCAGTAGCTCTTTGCCTTCCCTGTTAAATCCGTTATCCCAGAAACTCTACCACAAATGCTGATGGACTTGGCCTTGGCCAGTGGCAAGTCAGTGTTGTATCCAGCTGGCACACTGGCTCTGTCAGACATGTGGGAACCTTCTCAGAGAAGCCACCCCTTGAAGCCCCACATTACTTAACCTTGTCAGTCAAACATAATACAGTGGTCCACTCACAGTGTATTGAAAATACTGTCCACGTGTGAAAGTGAATATTTTTTACTTCAGAGGTACAATAGCTATGTATGCAATATATAGCTCTATGCACTGGTACAAGAATGCATCCCAGAATTTTCCAAACCCTCTTGTGAGAGTAGCAAAAAACCTTGACAGACTGATGTAAAGCTCTGAGAATAACTGAAAGAATAGTTGTGAGTATTCAGTCCTGAATAGACATTGCCAAGAGACACAGCTATCTATATTTACAAGTGTTTCATTTCACCAAAAATATGTTGTTTAAGATGAATGTGGAATCACAGACATCAGCTATTTACATTTTATAACATATTTAAAATCTAAGGCCACTATTCTTTTTCTTGCTCAATTAGGTTTTAGGGTTTTTTTGTTTGTTTGTTTGTTTTCCAAAATATTATAAACATGTAATATAAGAAATAAATAATTTATAGAGAATTATGTAATATATTATTATACATTATTATATATTTCAGGTATCATTAAGAGATATTATATATTGAATTAGCCATTAAAATTCAAAAAAGTAGTTTGAAAGATATGTTTTTATAGCAGCTGTAGTTTAGCTAAAGTATTTTGTAGCTGGATTGCAATATAGCTACGATCTTTTAAGATAAACCATGTGTAGTTAATAGTGTTCAGGTAAATTAAGTTAGTGCATAAGTGCAGAACAAGAAGTATCTACAGCATGAAGTGGGAAATTTCAATAATAAGTGATGACGGCAGTAGTAATGTTTCTTTCAAAATTTAGTTACAATCTCCAGAAATGTAATGCAATTTTCTTGGGTGATTTGTTGTTATTTTGTTTGGGTTTTGATTTTTGGTGGTTTTTTGTTTGTTTGGGTTGTTTTTTTCTTTTCTATAACCTTTCCATCAATAAAAAGGATTTTGCATAGTTTAGTTATTTTCATGAAAACAGCTCTGAGAGGAAATTTCTGTACTGTTCACAGTGACTGTCATATATTAGACAGTATACAGATAAAGAGGGTTAAAAAACCCAAACATACATACATACATATATATATATATATATATATATATATACGTATATAGTATAGTTTTCAGAAATAGAAGTGTGCTGTTTTGGCTGGGGTAGCATTAATTTTCTTCACAGTTCTGTGTGTTTGTTCTGTGTTTTGGATTTGTGCTGAACACAGTGTTGATAATGTAGAGATGTTTTTGTTCTTGCTGAGCAGGGCTTACACAGAGCCAAGGCCTTTTCTGCTTTCTCTACTGCCGTGCTGGCAAGAAGACTGGGGGTGCCTGGTAAGCTGGAAGGAGACACAACCAGAAGAGGTGACCCAAACTGACCCAAGGGATATTTCAGACCATCATGGTCTGCATATAAGGTGGATGAGAAGAAGGACCATGGGATAGACATTCAGAGTGATGGCATTTTTTGTGTCATCTTTTCTACTCCAGTCTGTCAGTGGAGCTCAGGAAGAAAGTTTTATTCATCAGCATGTGTTCTTTATGTAAGAAACAGATTACTGTCATGTGGTTGCAGGCAGCAACAAGACAGACTGTAAGAGAATTATATGCCTGAGTGTTGTTTGCAGATGCTTAGCAGATATTGTGGCTTTCTACACCACAGCAAAAGAGATTTGCCTTAAGGTATCAGGCTGCTCCCTACTTCTTTCCCTGCAGACTTTGCAAGCACACATTATATCAAAACTTATACAAGATATTTTTGAAATATCTTCTTTTGGAAACATCTTCTTCAAAATATAATGTTTCCTAATATAAGTTTCTGCCTTAACTTGAAAAAAAAGGATATTTGTAAGGAGACATTTCAGTCTCCTTTCTCTTTAGGATTTGTGTCTTTTTTGGATGTTAAAAGTGAATATTCAGCATTAAATAATATAACTTTTTAATTTCTGACAGATGTTAACTATTTTGGTCTTTACTGTAACTGTATAGAACAGATTAATATAAAATAATGTAATGTAATATAATAATTATTATAATATAATTAATGTAATTAATATGTAATTTGATTGATTGATTGATTGATTGATTGATTGATTGATCTGGCTTTCTGTATCACACATAAGCTATTATTTAGTGGCCTGATTAGGGTTTCTTGTTTGAATCATGTCCTTAGACTTCTGTACCATTTAATTTTTTTTTATTTATTTTTTTTTTCAGCTGTGAAGTATTTTCTTGCCTAGATTCTGTCCCATGGTAATACTTAACTAGTTTTGGACTCTAATACTTAGTTAATTCTTTAGTACTTCTAATATGTTGTTAAACTTGTAGTTACTTACTGCTGGATCCATTTCAACTCTATTTTTCAGCTGACCAGGCCAGTTACTTCTACAAATGTGTGCAATGACATTCAATAAACAGGATTTTTACCGCAATAGATTAAACATTATTTATTGAAAATTTATAATGTTAGGTACTCTTAAAAGGAATGTGCTGACTGTTATGTATATGCACACACACACACACACACACACACACACACACACACACACACACACACACACACACAAATATGTGTATATATGGAGAATATTCTTTACAGTCATGATAAAAAACCCCAATGACAACAATTTGCAGATGTGAAAATGTTCCTTCCAACTGTAATTCTGTAATGTTGATAATATTAAAGAAACCTAAGTGTTTACTGATATGAATTGCAGGCTGGGAACCAATGTCCATGTCATCATGTTATGCCAGGTCTGCATTTGTTCCTTACACTTCTGTCATCTATTAACAGAGATTAAAAACTGAATAGAAAATGTTTCACAAGTAACAATGCACTTCACAATTATGTTATTTGTTAAAGTACTTGTAACTCTGAAAAAGAACAAATCCCATGTTTAAGAGATAAATGAGGTTTTTGAACAGAAAGACTAGGTATTTTATCTATACTTTTCTGTGCACAGTGCTGAATTCTGATCAACTGGAAAAATCCTTAAGTTTATTAAGTACAAGGAAAACTTCAAAATTTACTTGCAGATTTTAAACCTCATGTGTTTTGATTTTTAAAATTATTTAAAATACCTTCTTTTTTGTTATTATTATTTTGTTTTTTCTGGAAAATTACTGAAAAATGAAAGAAATGCACTGAAGTTATTTATTTGGCTCTATCTTCTCGTTGTTATGATACCTTTCTGTGGGCAATATGAGCCTAACTTAGCAAAATTATGTCTGTTTTTTCTTCCATGTGATCTTTGTGATCTAAGACACAGTAGTTATACAGTATATATTCAGAAAAACAATACAGTTGTTTATACGTGGTATTTTTATAAATGGCACTTTCAATTTATTGTAATATGCAACATTTACTAAGTAATTTTGCAGATACAAAAATGATACAATGTGTGATTTGGTGTGTCATTTCAGAGCAGCTCTTGGATTGAGATCAGTTTTAGAAACCTGTGGTGATTAAAAATCACTAACTCCTGTCAGCCATTTGTAAGAAAATTCCTGGTTTTGAACTTATGGGACAGAGGATGAGGTAAAAATAAAGTAATATTTTCAGTAGTTTGAGGGTTAGGTGGCATATAGAAAAAACACTAGTTCAGACTGTTCATTTTCCTTCAATCCATTTTTGTTTCTATTACATTCTGAGGAATGTACTGTTCAACAGCAAATCAGCATCACTTCTATGCTTCCACCACTAATAATTTAAAACCTTACATCTTTGATATTGGTTCCCTGCTAAGCCTCTTCCCTTTCAATTATAATATTGACTTTTCTTTATAGTTTCTTGCAATACTTCTTGTTATGTTATTGGTACCAATGTTCATTCCTAAAAAGATAAAAGGAACAGTGTAATGTACTTCTCAGCCTTTATACATGGGATTGTAAGCTTGTGAGAAGTGGCTTTTTTCTTTCTTTATCTCTTGAAAATAACAAAAACTCCTAACTCCTAATTTTACTAAGGGTATTGAAAAGACGTATTTCTGTGTGTTTCCTAAGTATTCATGTTCTCCATAGGCCAGTTATCTGCAAGAGACATCATAATATCTGCAGCTGGCAGAAGATGGACATGAGTGATGTGCATGTTCTTAAGGCAGATCTTTCCAAAGTATTGCAATTATGACTATATTGAGACTTTTTTCTCTGGGGGAAACAAAAAAAAAAAGTTCTTTTCTAGCATTTGAGATAAATTAACTTGGTGATATATTAATGTATGTTTCTCTAGAACTTCCCCTGTCCTACTTACTCCCCCAGAAGCACTTCTAGCTCCTTACCCCTGTGGACCAAAATTTAATGGATGGCATGTCAAAATAGCAGGTGGTGTACCAGTAAGCACTTCTGCAATACTATTGAGAAAAAAAAATGTGAAATAATTACATTAAAACAAACATTTTATTTAATATTTTCAGACATCAGCAGGAATTTATTACCTATCAAGTAGACCTAACTAATTTCAGGCACAACTGAATAGCAACCAGAAAGAATGTGGCCTTCAAGTTTCTCTTCCATTTTGTTACACATTTTGAAGATATCAAGGGATGCAGATTAATCTGCTTTTGCACAGAACCAGCTGTTACTGTCTGCATCATTACATTTCAAAGTGTATTCCAAAAGCAAAACTTCTTTTATTTTAACTTCAGGTTCCTTCTTATTCTTCTTATAGGTTTTGTTGCTGTTTTCTTGCTTCACTATCAACTTTTAAAGTACTATTTTTTTTTTTTTTTCTGTGTAATTTTTTTATTGACTTCATTCACAAGGATGTATGGACCAGAAAATTTCTGGACTGGGCTAGGCAGTAACTTTTCAAATTATTTTACTTACAGCAGGACAAAATGCTTTTCCCAACAGCACTGCATGTCTCACAGCATGGTATCTCCACTGCTGCAGGAAGAACACTAACTTCAGCCATGACTGAAGTGGGGACTCCTCTTTCTGCCCTCCTTTGTCAATCTTTTTTGAAGCAAGGGTGCAGAAGCAGTATTTCTTTCTTCTGATAAAAAATAAAGAATAATACTTGGATATAAATATTTTACTTACCCTGTTTTTATGTCTAACACTTCACTGAACATTAAAAACCTGTTATTCATCACAATTTGCTTTTTTTCTGTACAGAGGATGCACATAAGGTATTGTTCAGTTAACATGATTGATTGTCTATCTCAACTTTTATAGCTATGAAGACCACAAAATATTTCATATTCTAACCTATGAACAATTGTCATAGGACAGCACTGATACTTTTACATGCTATATATATAGCACTTCTAGCATTTCTGACATTAGCTCTAATGTTCTGTGTGAATATTAAGAACAGAACTTTTGGTGGGCTGATGACTTGAACATTTAAATAGTCCAAACTTTCAAAGGATCTTTAAAAATATTTCTGTTCTTTATTTTATGCATATTTGATCTTTAAAACAAATAGGTTGATAAACCAGAGTGCACAGTGCTACCCTTTGAAAGGGAAGATTAATGAGGCAGTGTAAGGGAGTGCAGCCATAGCATAGTAATAGAAGAGGAAAAGGATGGCACTGGAAATATAAACAGCAGTCAGTTAAATATAAGAGATATGAACAAAATTATTTTAGGGGTAACAAAAAGCAAGGATCTAACAAATAAAATAGATTTGTTCCAAATTAAAAATAAAAAATAAACAAAAAAAAACCAAAACAAAACATTCAACTGTAATGTGGACTTGTAGACTTACGTAGAAAAAGCAAGGTATAACGTAATGTTAGAAAATACTCATGAGTTGTCCCAAGTGAATTCCCAACTAAGGAAAAGAAAATGGCACCATCAACACCACAAACAAATGGTGACAAATTTGGGATGCTGACACTTTGATATAATACCTCATTCTTTTTTCTTGAGGAGTAGTAGTACTGTGTATCTGGACTGTAAGTGTAAAATGAAAGAAAAAATAATACAATATGAAATTTTTGTGGAACAGTTATTAATTGCATTAATATTAATATTTATTTTGCTCTGATTGGACATTCTGGATTGTGACTGTCAGTGTCACTGTGTCAGACTAGCTGTTATAAATATCATGGTTTATTTACATTTTTAAGATTAGAGTTGCACTAAAGTTTTTGAATTCCTGTAAAAGATGTGTGCCCCTTTTTCCTCCATCACAAAAGATGAAATGCAACATAGCCAGCAGAGTCTAGGATGAATGCATCCTTCCAGGGCGGCTCACAGAGAATCTACCATTTCCTGCATCTCAGGAGTCCCCTGACTAGGTCAGGAATCATGTCGTTGTTATTTGCTCAAGACTTAGTAATGGGAACCTGTGAATTTCTTAATCATGCAGGGTGTGCCATCTGTCCTTTGTCAGGGAATGTACATACAGGACATACAAGGTTGGTTCATAGACCATGTGTTCTACCCCATCCTAAATGCTGGGTTGATGTGGTCTGGGGGTTGGTGTAGTAGTTGGCTTATTCTTGTCATTTGCAGCTACTTGGAATCTTGGGAGCAATAAGATAGTATGTAAGCATGGAGACCAGCACCAGATTTTACACATCATAAGGATATCATTTTTGTGTCTAACAAGTTCTGGAAATGTAGCCTGGATTTTTCTGAGATCTGTATGACAGATATTATCATGATAAATTGGAAAGACTGCATAAAGATTGCCGTATCAGCTAGTACTCTGCCAAGACAAACATTATTTGTTGACTTTCTGTCTGACTGTTATTGCCTACCACAAAGTCTGTCTTTTTATCACCTATTTAATGAACTGCAGAACTATCTTTCATTTGTGCTTGTTATTCATCTTGGCACAAAGTTTCTCAACGGGCGTGTTAATAGAATTAATGCACAGCAGTAAAAAAGAGTAGAATCCCGAAACAAAATTAACAATCTAATTTACTTTCACCAAACAACTACTGAGTGAACACATATGCCACTGAACTGTGGCAGCTAAAATATTAATGGACTGCAGTGGACGTGAGTGCCTGCTCTGGATGCTGAAACCTGCACACGTGTGAATTGCAAGAAGCAGGTTATACAACATCTGACATCAATATCTGATGTAGATAATTTAACATATGTTTTAAATAATTAAATGACACGGTTTTATACACAGCATTCAAATGCTTTTGAAATGCAATTATTCACATAAGACATATGCTTCTGTTTTACCACACATGCTTCTGGTTAGAAGTAACGTCCATGAAGAAGCAGAATCTGACAGGCAAACACAGCACTCTGTAGTTCGTACATTTGACATGAAACATATGGTCTGCAGTCAAGCACAGAAAGCATCACATAAGGTGAAAGCCAGTACAGAAAATTAGAGAAACAGAATAACATAGAACAGGACTACATTTGAGAACTATTTTTTAATGGCATTGTATCTGTTTGTTTGCTTAATTTATTGAGAATATTCTTTACAACTTTCATGCTATGAGAATTGCTCCTCAGTAATAATATTTTAATATCCTTCCAGAAACTAAGACACAAAGAAGTAACTGTACTCCTATATCTCTGAGGTGAATTTATGAAAATCGACATTACTTAACTCTATCTCTGTTCAGCACAGAAATGGTAAAAAAAAGGGTGAGTTAAGTACAATTTCCTCAAAATCACCTTTTTTGTTTTTGTTTTTGTTTTTTTTGGGGGGGGGAGGGGCTTTCTTTGATTTTGGGGTTTTTGTTGTTGTTGTATATTTTTTGTTTTTGTTTGGTTGGTTGTTTTTTAAGACTTTCCAGTGTGTACTAATTTAATTCAGGATTGCCATTGGAATGTCTCAGAGCTGGAGAACAACATCAGCTAAGAGCAGGTTGGGGCTTCAATTTAATAGGTTCAGTCAGTCAGATGAAAAACCTTCCATTATAACCACCTCCTAAATCTGATCCATTACGTGAAAGATACTAAACCTCTTGCATTTCTTTGTCTGTGATAGAAAATGCATTATGCATCTTCACGAATTATACACAAAAGGAGTTAGATTCTGTTTGTAAAACAAGCATGCCTGCTGGGTTTAATCACCACAAGCAAAAATCACTTTAAATCTGCTACTAACAGCACTTTGGCATCTTTTATTAGTGAGTGTATAAAAGCCTCTTTGATTTTTTAAAATACATTGGACCTGTTTTCTTTATAAGCAGTGGTACAACAATATTCTAACTGACCTTCATCCTTGCTATTGCTTTTGTGCTGTGCAGATTCTCTTTTATTAATAAAAAAAAAATAAACTCAGGAAAAGAACTGAGATGATTAGTCACTTGCCTTTTATCTCTGGGGCTACAGTCAAATGTGCTTTCAACAGAAGTGTCCTATTATCTTCTGATAAGATATCTTTAGGTGTGCAGTGTAATATGTTTTGATGACCTTGGATTCTAGGCCATAACAAAAAAAAACCCAAAAAACAAACAAACAAACAAAAAAGCCCGCAAAAAAAAACCAAAAACCCAATGCTGTCTTCATTCTTTCTGAATACTAAAAATTTCATATTCTTGTAATTGATTAGAGGATGAAACATTCTGCTGATTCAAAGACGACTGAGAAGAGTACAAAATGTGGAATTGTACTTGCTTGTGGAATTTTATGTCACCTCCATTTAAGAAGCAAAACTTCATGTAGTGATATATCAAATATACATTCCATATAAATTTTGAAACCACTACAAACCAGTTTTAATTATGGATCTAGAAATAAGTAATTAACATCCTTAAACTAATTTCAACCAAACATAGGATAATTCGACATTAAGTGTGGGAGGTATCCTCTCAGTTCATCAGTCTGCAGCGTGGCTTTATAACACAATTTAAAAGATCTAAGAGACATGCCCTAATACCAGACATGCCCTAATACCAGTAGTATATGTTCATGTAGTGAACATCTTTTAAGTTCACTTATGAGCTAAAAATAGTGGCTGAGCTTGTCCTGATATGGAAGAAATATTAAAACTAAGCTGCAAATAAGTTTTACTTCATTTAGACTTAAATATAATAATACCTTTTTTTTTTTTT
>VWZN01002253.1:130290-147277 GCA_013396955.1 Regulus satrapa
GGTGTAGGCGGGGGGGGGGAAAAAAGCAGCATAGGAAAATCTTGAAGTCCCCAGCTGCACATTCTTAGGAAATTGTTCTCTCTCAAAGTAGATGCTAAAGCAGGAAGTATATAAGTATATACTGAAGTATATAAAACTACAGTACTCAATGCAGGAAGGATGACACTGTGAATGAAGTTGAAAAAGAGTCTCTGGTTTATTCCAACAGGGAATAGAAAATAGAAAGGGAGCACACTTTCTCCAAATTTAGTAAGTAAACTATGACTAATATGACCCTTCCAATTGGGACAGACATCTGAAAATTTTTGCTATGCTTTTTGGATAAGTAAGAATCTGCAGATGTACTAGAAGATGGGGCCCATACCTCGAACAGTCTTTAAAGAAATCTTAATCATAAGAACTCAGCTTAGTGCATTGGCCCTGCCTTCAAGTGCTAATACTAAACTTCCAGAATCCCAGTCAGTGCTGGCTTCAAGCCACAGTACTTACATCAGTATAGAATTATGTCTGACTGAATGAATGTTTATTGTTTTCACAAAACATTTTACAACCAGCCAATTTAATGGGCATAAATCTAAGTAGTTTCAGGGACTTACAGGGTTTTTTTATATAACCATTATCACTCGGCATATTAGTGGAAAGTAGTTCAAAATGTTTAAAATACGTTGTTACATTAAACTGTTAAAGGAAGAGAAGCACTTTTAAGCCACACAGTTTGAATTGATTTTTCCTTTATTATGCAGGAACATTTAATATGTAATCCTGATCACATAATGGCAAAATGAAAGGTTAACCATGGTTCTGGAAATTGGTACAGAAGCCTTGCAAGGAGTATTATTGTGTCTTCTCTTTATGTATACAGGATGTGTATAAAGATTACTAGTCTCAGATCTTACATGTTTTGGTGGTCGGAGAGAAGTGAATATTCAATACTATATAAAATATTATTATCTTTTCTACATTAATATCCTCACAGGCTGGTTTAAGTTTTGTCCTGGAATATCACCATATAAATTTCCTGGACAAGTCAAAACAGGCATAATTTACAATTATATTATATGATATAGAAATGAGATAATATAAGCTTGCACTATTCAAGCAATGTGTAGCTCCTAATAAATTTAAGAAGATATTTTTATCTGGTAAAACACTAATTTATAAGGAATGGAGAACTATTTATTTTTTAATGGATAGCAAAGCAAGGACAGTAGGTATTTTGGTGAAAGAAAAAAGAATAGCAATAATTACATTTATTGGCACTTTTCACTCATAATACATTGCTATTCCTCTTAAGGAAAAATGGGGAGAATATATACTAAGTGTTCATATCTCCAGAACTAATAAAGAGAAAGATATGAATTCCCTGAACACAACACAAGATGTTGGAGGCTGGAAAGATATTCTGAGTACCCATTGCTCAATCTTTATTCATGTTTTCATATGCTTTCCCCAGCATCTTAAAATACTGGTCTAAGTACTTTTATATGACTTTTCCAGGATTTTTGACCTTTTCCTGAAGCATACTTGCAAAAATAGGGTAGAAGTCACAGAACTATGACTTATAATTTAAGTTAGATGCTAGCACTCCAAAGCTCTCTTGCATTTTCTAAATTAATAATTGGGAGGAAAAAAACCCCATAACAACAACAAAAGATGTAATTTATGAAAGGTCACTATCAAAGCTAGAAGCAGAACATAATTTTCACAGAGTGTAATCTTTAATAATATCAACATAGTTCTTTCTATCATGTGGTAATACTAACAAGTTTGATGTCCTACATTAACACATACAAAACCCAAGTTGTAATAATATTTGCATGTACAAAACTTCTTAAGTAATCCATGAGAGTCCATCTAATTAGACAGTAAATTACCATGAGAAGCTTCAAGTAATTATCAGTTTTGCTGTTTCTGGGGAAAACTCTCATCTGAGTCTCATCTGATGTTATAAACTTGATTGCACTGTCTTCACTGGAATTAACACTAATAGATACCAGAGAGAGTCTCAGATCTCAGGTCATGAAAATATTTAAGTACTTTAATTTTAAGCAAATGAATAACCCTTTTGACTTTGCTAAATCATACTTCTACAGGACTTGAGATTATTGCCATGATGGATATTGTCTTCCTGCATTCTGCAATCAGAAAACTTGGATTTTGTCACTAATATTAAAGGATATAATAAGTGACTAGTCCAACTTGACACTTGTTGGCAAGCATCTTGAGGGGTATGGGTCAGGTAAAGAACAAAGTCAGGACCCAGAATTTGAGGAAAACAAATTTTATTCTATTCAAAGAATTAGTTAATAGGAAACTGCCCTCAGGGACAAGGGAGCAAAACACAGACAGCAGATCTTTAAGGACACATTTCATAGAGAACAAGAGATCTAAAACCCCAGATGTAAGAAATAAGCAAAAGAAAGCAAGATACCAGCATGACTGAGTCAAGACCTGCTGGTCAAACTAAAGACCAGGAAGGAAATGCACAGACGGTAGAAATAGGGCCAGGTGACCTGGAAAGAGTATAGGGACACTGCCCAGTTTGGTAGGAATGGGTTCAGGAAGGCCAAAGTACAGCTGAAGTGGAACTTGACAAGGAATACAAAGAGTAATAATGACTTCAACTGATATATCAGCCCAGGAAAGAAAGGTCAAAGAAAAATGTCATACCTCTGCCTCAGACTTTGATGGCAACTTTTCCTCCCTCACCACTTGAGTGGATGGGTTGTAAGGCAGGCACTGGTGGGAGAAAAGTCCTCCTCACTTTAAGAGAAGATCAAGTCTGTGACTACCTGAGGAACCTGAATGTACACAATGAGACCTCTATGAGATAGATTCCAAGAGTCCTAAGGGATTGGGTGATGGAGTTGCCAAGCCCCTTTGAAAAGTCATGGCAGTCAGATAATAGCCCTGGTGCTTGGGAAAAGGAAGACATTGCACACATTTTTAAAACAGGTTGAAAGAAGGACCCTGTTAACAACTGACTTGTCAGACTTACCTCTTTGCCTGGCAACATCATGGAAAGATATGCCAAGGCATAATGGAGGACAGGGAGGTGGTTGAAGACAGCCAGCACAGCCTCACCAAGGCAAAATTTTGTCTGAACAACCTATTCACCTTCCGTGATGGAGTGACTAAATCATTGGTCAAAGGAAAAGCTACAGGTGTCATATGTCTGGACTTGTGTAAGGCCTTCCTAGTGCCCCACCCTATCTTCCTAAGTAGGACAGAGATTAATTTGACAAGTAGACTTTTCAGTTGACTTATCATTGGTTCCTGACCAATGGTAAGAGGAGCCTCAATGAAAGAGGTCCCCCTCAGAGGTCCAAACTGGGACCTGTACCATTCATTATCTTCATCAATGTCGTAGTGGGATCAAAGGTATACTCAGCAAGTTTGTGGATGACATCAAATTCTGTCCCCCTACTCTCTCCTTGTAAATTCCAACTGGAGTACCATGTCCAGTGCTTGAGTCCTCAGCACAGACAAGATGGACCTGTTGGAGCAGGCCCAGAGGAGGACAAGGGAAATTATTAGAAGAATGGAACACCTCTCTAAAAGGAAAGGCTAAGATAATTGGAATTTTTCAGCTTAAAGAAGAGAAGGCTTAAGAGTGACCTAATTGGGGCCCATACATAAAGAGGGCTTGTCAGGAAATTGTGTACAAACTTCTTAGTAGGAACTGTAGTGATAGGAAAAGGAGGAATGTCTTTAAAATGAAAGATTATAGATTTATACTAGAGAAGCATTTTTACAATGAGGTTGGTGAAACAGGTTGCCCAAGGAGGTATGAATGCCCCATCTCTGGAAGGATTCACAGTCAGGTTGGATGGGACTCAGAGAAACCTGATATAGTTGGAGATGTCCCTGCTCACTGTAGAAGGAGTTGACATAGGTGATTTTTAAAGGTATCTTCAACACAAGCTATTCTATGATTTTATGTTTCTACGAATTATTGTCCTAATTAGGACAATATTAGTATAAACTTAGTTTATACTGTAACTCAAAAAGGCTTGCAGTCAAGATTTACTGCTGTGCAGTAAATATGAATGAGATGTAATGTAAGTATGACAATTAGGAGACAAAAATGTTAGAATCCACAGAGAAAAAGGAAAGACAATGTTAATACTGATGAAGAACACGGAATCAGTAACTAAGGAGATAGTAAAGAGTGATAGTGCAGCATTTAGCCCAAGCAAGAGATGAGTAACCAGAAAAATGTTTGTAATATAGCATAAGAGCTCAACCAAGGAAATGGAAGGATCTGAACTACAGGTTCAGGTACAAATCTGGATATGACCAAGCATCAGAAATCTATAGCTAGAAAAGATAAATTAACAAGCATTAGAAAATGCAAACTGTTCAGGTAAGTTTTGGATTTGGTTTTTATTATAAAAATGCATGTCAAAAATGTGCATATGAAATATGAGAACTTAATTCTGGAGATAAGCCGTCATCTGTATTGATTTGCTGAAGCCACTACCCAATGCAGCCTTAAAAAAAAGAAAAAAAAAAAAATCTGCACAGCCTCTGTACTTAGCCACTAGGAAAATGGTACTGAGAGCAACTGAGAGTAAGCAGAGTGCACAGGAAAGTGGAAAAGTCATTGTTAAAACCTTCAACAATTTTATCAGGTTTATGAATCACTTAATTTAATTCTGAGATTATGCATGATAATTGATGCAGATTGAACTTTTACAAATTATCAAATACATTTAGAGCAGAAGCCCTAAATGTAAATTTAGTGACAGTCTTAGTATCATGAGTAATTTTAAGGATTATGTATTATTTTAGGCTTGTATATGCTCAGTTATCACTTTATACCTAAGGAGTTTTATGCTACAGTGACATAATTTAAACTGCAAGAGGTAAAAATGCCAGAAACAAAGTGTGAATGCAAAAACATCAAAATGTCTTGAGAGCACTTATTCAAAACATTGAACACATCAATATTTGAAATATTTTCCCTGGCAGTATGCAATTATAAGAATCAGCTTGGATGTTACTTTTACTGAAGATTGAAGATTTTGATAGTGGTGAACATCATCAGTCCTGTCAACTAGCCATGATTTGTGCATATAATTATTTTCACAGATTTTTTTTTTTTTAAATTCACAGCCATTACTGAAAATGTTATAGGATTCATGTCTATTTGTGACAGAATACGTGGAAAGACAGTTGAGACATAATGGCATTGCTTATATGAATAGATTGGATTTCATAAATAAAATTCAAATCTAGTACACACATGGCCTAAATCTTTGCAAACATGGCATGTTTCAGGACTAGTAGTATACCTGCTAAATTCTAGGTCAAAGAACCTTACCTTAAAAAGGTGAAACTAATACATTTTTTACTAACATTTTTAATCAGGAGCTGTTACCTGTAGGTATAAATGGACATTTATCTACATAAATTTGTCAGAGAATGTTCAAACATATTCCCTTTTTTCATCTGCCAGACTTATATTTTTTAAAGAAGAAACCCTTTCAGAATGAAATTAAAATAAAGTCATAAATGAGAACCAATTTTTTTTTGAATGGTAATGCATAAGCTGTTTATCTGCACTGCTTAGTTAAAGAAAAAGGTTGGATTGATTCCTTATTTTTCATTAATTTTCTTGTATATAAATTTCTATGAAAGAGAAATTTGAAGATTAAAGCAAGAACTTAGCAACTAGAGGTACATAAAGAGTTTACTTTTCCCACTAACAACAGGTTGTCACTGTGTCCATGTACATATAAGAATAAGCAGTATTGCTTTCTAAATCAGGTCTCAGAATTAGAATCTGAGAAAATAATGCTTCCTCAAGCCAGAATATATATTGCTCACTATTCTTAGAAATTCACCAACCAACTGTGGTCTAATTTTTGTTGACCTCAATACATTATGGATGACAATGCTAGATAAATATTTTTGTCAAGAAATCCACAAGAAAATGCCATTGGGATTTAGCTGCATAGCTGACAAATCTCTTCACAGGTTGTTGGGTTTTTTATCTGTTGAGTTTTAGTCTGCTTTTATTATACATTTATACATTTTTTAAAACCAGATAATAATACAAATAAGAAATTAAATATATAAGATGCTATCTTTGCTTTTTCCTACAGCTCTAAGATAATGTGTAAAGTCTGTTCCATTTTCTATCAACCACTCAGTTCTTTTCTATAATGAAAAATTAATCCTACTGAAGTGTTAAAGAACTCACTTTGTTCTTTTTGCTGCCATAATCCTTTTAAGAATACTGGGATAGATGAGATCTCTTATCATGAGACTTCATTGACAAAAACTGGGTTTTGCTCACCACAAGGTAGTTCAGTCAATTATTTATAACCTTTGCTCATATACTTCCACCTGTCTTATGCCTCTACAGAAGTCTATCTGGATTATTAGACAGAAAGAATTTTAAGGGAATAATGGATTCTTGTTTTGTCTTTAGACTTTTTCTAAACTCTATTATATGTGAACTGTGTCTTGCAGTAACATTGGAGTTTTATAGGTTTTGGGTTTTTTTACTGTATGCACATACCAACTTGTGCATAACTTTTAGCTGGTCTTCGTGTGGACTTCATAGATTTACCCCTACAGGCATTTCTCTTGATTCAATTTTATAAGGTTCCTGACAGTCCATTCCTCCAGCCTGTTGAGGTCCATGTCGATAACAGTCACTATCCCAATCATGTCAACTCATTACTCTATTTGGAGTTATCTGAAAACTTGATAATCAAGCACTTATCACCTCCCTCAGATCATTAAAAAATATCCAGATCCCACTAGAGTACTTGCCTTGCTACTGCTCCCAAGATATAGCATATTTTAATCACTACATTCTGCCACCCATCTTCCAACCCGTTCTAAACACCATTTAGCCATTCTCCAATCTAGACTGTATAAGTCTAATTTCTATATAAGAGGAGTCAAGGTGACTGTTAATTAAATGTTTTGAATCAGTGACTTCTGTATGCATTGACCTTTGCTTGACCAGGTGCCCATCAAATAGCTCTACCAGACCTGACCCATTCCAAGCTGGACCAGGGGAAGGACATAAAATGGAAAACAACTCATAGGTTGAGATAAGGCAGTTTACTGAAACAAAAAACAAACAAACAAACAAAAGTTTGTGCATGCATAAACAAAGAAAAAAAAATTATCTCTACTTCCCATCATTGTGGTGTTCAGATGTGATGTTCAGCCACTTCCCAAGCAGCGGGGCTTCAGCACACATAGTGGTTGGTCCAGAAGGCAAACACTGCAAATAGCTGCTCCCCCCCCATTCCATCTCCTTCCCTTAGCTTTTATGTCTGAACTGGTGTCACATGGTATGGAATATCCCTTTGGTCAGTTTGGTCAGCTGGCCTGCCCAGGATCCTGCCCACTCCCAGCCCTGTGAAAGGGGGGAAAATATTGAGAGCCAGCCCTGCCCAGCAGTACCCAAACCACTGCTGTGTTATCAACACCTTCCCAGCTACCAATGCACTGCACAACATTCCCTGTGAGGACTGTTGTGAGAAAACGAATTCCAACTCAGGCAGACTCAATACAACTCCAAATGAGGTTATCTCAGATTTTTTGTTTGGTTAGAGGGAAAAAAAAGAATATAAAATGGGTAAATTGATATAATCCAATTTAAAAGTGTACAGTTAATACTGCATTAGAATCATAGTCTCCTTAAGAATGTTACATTGACTTCCACAATATTAAAGCTACGGTGCATCTGTAAATTCAGAATTCTGGTTTTGGTACGATAGATCTTTATACATACTCCTTAAATAAGACTATTTCTTATATTGGATTATTCATTCCCCCAAGAGTCTTCAATATACTGAACACTTTGGCATTCATCCAACAAAGCACTTAATCACATAATTTTCTATTCATTTCAGTCTTAGATTTTGGTGGCTTGAATTTAAGCTTTAGTGCTTGTTTGGACTCGGGTCAAACTGTTCAACAGTAAGCAGGAATGATCCTGTATTAAGTTATTAGGAAGAAAAAAAATTGAGATATTTCAACGTAAATTATAAAGTTAAGCAAAAGTTGTTTCCTGTAGGAGACATGAAACAGGCAGATCAGTTAAAAAATACATTTCAACTGGTACAAAGAAAAAGAAAACCTATATTTGAATAATTAATCTCTTTTTATTTGTAAAGATTGTATCTAAAGAAGTAATAGTATCCCTTAGGTTTTAATTTTTCCAGTTTCCTTGCTATTACTTTATTAGCTCTTTCTTTCCCTGAAAAGTTTTTGTATCTCACTTTAAAAGACACAACGATATATGATAATGAGGATTCTGTTGCAGTTATGCACCATTAAGTACAAACCTGTACTATTAAATATTGAAAACTTTGAAGAGCTCAAGTATATAATTGCTATTCCTCTGACACATATATATATATATTTACTTAACATAATGCTGAAACACAAGTTTTCCCCATTAACATGCCATATATATATATGTATATATTTGTATGTATGTGTGTATATATATATATATGTATGTGTATATATATATATAGTTGCATAAACTGCAGCGAGACACTGAGACAGAACACATGAAGGAAGAAGATGAAACTGTATGATTGAACCTATAAATACTTATGAAATTCACTAATATATTTACATTTGTGAAATACAAGTATACCAATTATCCTTACTTAGAATCATAGAAAAATTTGTGTGGGAAAAAACAGATGATCAAGTCCAAACATTAATCTTGCACCACCACCATATCCTCAAGTGACACATCCAAATGTTTTTTGAATGCTTTCAGAGATGAAGACACTACCATTCCTCTGGACAACCTCCAGTGCTTGACAGCAATTTATGTGCACAACATTTTTCCTTGCATTTAATCTATACTTGTTCAAGTACTCCCAGCACCAAGACATCCGCATTTAAATTCTGATACCAAGATAAACAAGTCAACAGATAATAAACATTAAAAGCTTGGCAGCAATAAATGTATGTTTAGCTTTTCTTTCGATCTTCCTAACGATGGTGTCATTAGAAACACCTGCTTAGGCCTGCAGATAAGGAACAGCTGTTTGTGAGACACTCTCCTTAAGGGATAAGTAAAGTAAGCTTTAAGACAACACCCTGTCTGATGAATTGCTGAGCCTTGAAACAAAGCTGTCAGTAAGAGACAATTTTAATAAAAATGCAGTTCTTTAGCATGAGACAGTACATTCAGCACATTAACTTTATATGTTATAACTGAATAAGATAAAAGGTGATCAGACTTTGGTGACAAAATGTACAAAAATCTGGTCTACTCTGGGGTACAAGTGATTAGTGCAAAGATACTGAAGAGACTCTGGCCAAGTAAGATCCAAGCTTGATGTACTATTCCATCAAATGATGCTAAGTTCTGCAGAGTTCAAACAGATGGCCTTTCCATCGCTAAAGAAATTTACCAACTGTATTTATCAGGTCATTCAGAGTTTGCTTCAAAGTTCTTTCACTACCTGATTGCCTGTTATAGCACTGAAAAGGGCTTCCCATAGGAAGTTTTTGGAAATAAGTTACATTTATTAGGATCTCTCTTTTTACATTTATTATCTCTCTCTCTCTTCCCCTATATATATATAAATATATATATATAAAATATTATTCTAGGGAAACTTAGAGTTTTTTTGAGTAGTTTTCTATATAAGTATTGCTTTAAATAAACCACTAAACAAATGCAATTTATTTACTGTCTTTAAAGAAAAGTTTAACCTCCATTAATGCATAATTCAGTTAATACTAGAAATGAGAGTCAACACTGTAAATGGGAATTTTCAATAAAAGATACTATCTAAGTGCCATGAACAAAATACTAAGGAAAAAAAATCCATGTTTATGTTGCCTCAAAAAAGATATATTATAGAAGAATATAGCTCTGAATTTTCTAAACAACTTATGGAGTAGTGAGAAAAGAAGACAACATACCATACCACAGAATTTCATTAAATCCTACTAATTTTAGTTATGTCTTAAATCAGAAATAATTTAATGTTATCCAGAAGTGAAAAAGTCAAGTGTCTTTCCTCATCTATCAATTTGGAAGGAATATCAGCCTTGGTTTTGTTTTCCCAGATGATGAGCTTAACTATATTTTTTGTCAAAGAAAGCTTAAGGATTTGCTCCTCATACACCAGAGTATTAAACACACAGAAATTTTTCCTAGAATTCAAATTTCCACCATTTTGTCATTTAATTAATTTCCCCCATTCCTAAACAATTTAGATGTTTTAAATTAGTGTTTTCTAGTGGAAATAAATGTTTTCTAGATTGATCAGACCAACAAACTCTAGTATATTTAGATCCCAGACCTGGTTCTCCAAATGCCTATATAACTATTATTTGCATTCATCTTCCTGATGAATTTGACTTCAAAGGAATAAAACATGAAAGTAAAGTTAATCAACGGCAGTAATATTTGCTGAATTTGGCCCTTAGAGAACATGTTATTCAGGCTCAAAATGTATAAAACACTAAAAAAAAAATTGTAAATAATAGTATTCCTTTATGTGATATTCTTTTAGAAAATGCAAACATGAGTTCTCTTAATCTAGAGGATACTCTGAGGTAAAGTACATTTCTTGAAAGTCAGTCCTCTATGCACAGAATATTCAAACTATAAACAAAAAGGTTGATCAAAATTATTATTATTGGATTTTTTTTCTGTTTCAGTTTGCCTCTGATACTTAGATTTACACCTCTATCAGATGAAAAAATTAAGAATTTAATATATCTTACATTTTTCAAAATTTTTAACACTGTTTACTCTTTACACTTAAGATGTTGCATTTGCTTTGGTTTTGTTTTAATCTTGTAAAAAAACCCCAAACCCATATATATATAATTGTCATCTTAAATGCATTGATTCATGTGTTAAATTAAAAGGTTGCATGAGCTGGCCATCAGGGGTCACTAACAGAGCATCCAGCTTCTTATCTCACCCTCCACAGAATATAACACATCACCTGTGCGGCCATCCTGGCTTCAGATCCCCTTAAGTGTCTTATGCTTGAAGCTACAAATCAATCTTGTAAGCACTGAGGGTGTGCACAGATCCCTGAAGGTAGCTTTTCGGAGATACAGTCAATGCCTACTTCAGCAACTTGGATTTACAGTAAATTTGAGCCTAAAGGCAGCCAGTGCAGAAGTAAATAGAGCAACATAAGCCAGTAACACACTATAACAATAACACTAAAATATTTTTGGCTTTTTTTTTAGATAGCACTATATGTTAGAAAAAATGTTTCAGATTAGACTCCTTATTTCTTATTTCTACTTTTCTCAATATTTTTTTTGTTTTTCCTGTCTTTCATCTCTAAAATAAAAATTCTCAGGTGATTTAATTTGAACTTCACTCAGGTGACGCTGGTGAATTTTTCTGAGATCTAAAATAATGTTAACTATATCAGAGTTATCCCTTAAGATACCATGTTTACTGGAGGAGACACTAGATATTACGTCTTCACCCAGCAACATTTCTTTGAATTATGGATGCAATTTTAACTTCAAGTATTGTAAACCTCTGTTTTATATTTCATAGAGAAGGCCCCATAAAATACAGGTGCTTTAAAGCAATGAAAGAAATTTAAAGAGAAGTAAAACTTTCACATGTATAAAATACTTTGCAAGAGGGTTGATGTTATTAATATGTGTATTTTCTTAGTTTCATGGCTGGCATTGTTAGAACTCTGCATGTAATGAATACTGTCTTTGCTCTTGTTAAGAAAATATACTGAAACAAAAAATACACCAAAAAATTTTGAATTTAAGTGATAAATAAAACTTTAAGTAAAGAAAAAAAAAAACCTTCTGATTTCTGAAACAACTGTAGAAAAGCTTATGAAATGAATATCCATCACTTGTGAGTGTGCTTTTTTGAAACTCTGCAAAATAATAAATTTAATTGGTTTTCAGAGATACTATGTCATGTTAGCAATGAGAAAAAAAAAAAAAAAAAAAAAAAAAAAGACGTTTGTAACAAACAGACCTAAGAAAACGAATCTCAGAAAAGGCATACATTTTACAAACAAACCTGAATGAATTTTTGGTTTTGAAGTCGTAGTATGATTTATTGAGATTGTTAGAAACTGGCTGATCATCCACAAGGAAACTTAGTCTATTATGGGACTGTCATAAGAAAAAGATATTTATCTTGTGGTCTTCCCTTTTGAAATTATGATAAGGAACTCAGTAACTGAATCTCTTCACTTGCTTAAAAACATGCACCCCTTGGTAGTTCATTATTTTCAATCACCTTTTTTCCTGGCTGTAGTCCTGGATGTAAATGAGAACACTGCAATTTAAATTGTTGTTGTTATAAAAATTCATAATAAGAAAAATTGAATCCATAATATATTTCTAATAATAAATTTTGCTTTCTTGTTTTTTCTCTTAATTGTTTTCTTGGAATGCACTATTTAGATTATTAAAATGTGTATTGGCAAGAAGCATTCACTATTGAAAGGAAATTGGGATTGATACTTCATTTTTTAACATTGATGCATATGAAAAGATAGTATTTGCTTTCTGCTCAAATTCACAGTAATACATATGCATTAAAATACTATACTGTCTCAGGGACATTTTATTGTGAATGAATGAAAAAGATACAGAAGAAATATGAAAAAATAATGAGGCACATCTGACTTCTAGAGGTATTTCCTACCTTAACCTTCAGCTATGAGCAAGATTTTTGTGATAATTATATGTATGAAGCAAAGACAATATATAACTACTTTATTTGTACAGTCATAAAATCTTACAAAGGTTTCACATTTTTAAGATAAAAATTTTGTCTTTTAATATGTACAAAATGTTTTGGACAACTATGGACAACCTTTCAGAAACATGAAAAAAAATGTCTTCTATCTCTGAATTCATCTTTCTGGAAGAATTAAGCATAAAAATATATATAGAAAAAAAAATTGATTCTCTACTTGTGACTTTAATTAAGCCGTATGATACAGAAAAGTTTTTCCATCACATATGCACATGGTTGCACTTCATTGGCAAGAATCATCTTTTGAAGGCATCCATCCCTTTATTAACTATAAATAGAGTAGTGATTCATCACAAATAGGTTTGCTAGTTTAAAAATTAAGGAGAGAATTAAATATATTTATGCTGATGTGCTGGTTTTGGATGCAGCAGAGTTAATTTTCTTCACAGTAGCCAGTATGGGGCTATGTGTTGTGTTTGTGCTGAAGACAGCGTTGATAATGCAGGGATGTTTTCACTACTGCTGATCAGTTCTTACAAAATATCAATGGCTTTTCTGTTTCTCACCCCACCACACCAGCAAGTTAGCTGGTGGTGAACAATAAACTGGGAAGGGACACAGCTGGGACAGCTGATCCCAACTGATCCAAGGAATAATCCTATAATTTGGCATCATGCTCAGCATATAGACCTGGGGAAAGAAGAAGGTGGAAGGACGAGAGTCATTTGTAGGGGTGGTGTTTGTCTGCTTAAGTCACCATTACATGGGACAGAGCCCTGCTTTCCCAGGTATGGCTGAACACCTTCCTGTCCTTAGGAAGTGCTGAATTAATTTCTTGTTTTGCTTTGCTTATGTGTACAGCTTTTCCTTTACCTATTAAACTGTCTTGGTCTCAACCCATGTGTTCTCACTTTTCCCCTTCTGATTCCCCCCTTCTGCTGAGAGAGAGGGCGTAAGTGGCTGTGGGGCTCAGTTGCCAGCTGGCGTTAAACCATGGCAGCTGATTTTCTTCTATTGTCTCTGTTTAGATTATTCATGTCACCTGTTTTAGATACACTTCTGAGTAGACATGACTGTCTATTTTTATTATACAGTTCTGCACAGGGATCCTGGAGAAAAATATATTAGTAACTGAAGTAAAGTACATCAGATAAGATGCATGTCATCAGGCATCCAATGTTCTACATCTGGTGTAATCTAGCTGTCTATATTTTTTCCATAGCTAACAGGCAAAACTAGTGAACTTCATCCAGTCTTTCACAGGTAGCTCTTTTGAGCTTGGATTTGTTATCTTTAATCTGTTGCTTGTTGCCAACAAACATAACCAAGCAATTAACTTTAGCCACATAGCTAAATTCATGAGAGATGTTTAAAAATTAATCCAAATAGAAAATAAAATTAAATAAACCAGAGTTTTATCAATTTTTGCCATTTTTTCAAGATTTACAGATAAATCTAATTTCTAAGTGCCAGTGAATTTAACGCTTTACATCTTAAGCAACCTCACTGATGATCCTTCTGCATTTCAATATTTAAAACTGGTGTATTCTAATAATATAATTTAATATTTGTGTATCATTGCACCCATAAAAATCCCATAAAAATTACTGGTATTTGGTTGTATGAAAACCAGAGGGAAAAATACACCATTTTATTTACTATAATGTAAAAATCCTACTATTTTAATTTCACATATTGTTATACTTGACTTTGAATAAATCAGTGGACTTCAACGTATCACATTACAGTCTAATCTGCAAACATCTGGAAACAAACCGTAACATATCATTAAATATACAGGTTAGTTAAAGTGTCTTATAAGAGAGGAGCTGCCTTAGTGAATTCAGAAGAGCTGAGTTAGAGAATTGTTTCCTTTGCTCCAAACTCTTGTTTCTGGCTAGTAGTCAGGTTTCCTAGCAAAAATTTTGTGCTATGTGAAGTAAACATCTTTACTTTTATGGCAGAGAAACACAGAGGCTAATATAGGCTCATCCCTCCTACTATGGAGAAGTAATAGTCTTTTAGAAGGCTACCCAGCGCTGGAAGCAGATAAGGAAAAGTCTTCTAGAATCACAATTTTATCATAAAGTGGCAGAACAAAAAAATTACAAATCCCATCTTTTATTCACAATTAACATGCCTTTTTTTTTTCTTAGTTCTGATTATTAAATTATTTCTCAGCTCACCTTCACTTTATACACATTTTCTTTTTTTAAAGCAAAATGCACTGTCCAAATATATTAGTTAGAGTGACAGTATATTTTTTTTTCCTCAGTATTCTTCCCTTTTCTCTCTTTTGGATAGTTTTTATCCTCTTTCTGGATCATTAATTTCACTGTCAGGAATACTTATGTGAACTACAATAGGTAATCTGAGCTGTTAACCTCCTATTAGAATACAAAATCTATATGCTGCTTCACTCATATGCCACTGTTTGAATTTTAAATATTCATCATCATTTATCTCATCATACAGTTTACATTTTCAAACAGTTTAAAAGAGTCAAAAATAAAATCCCTTGTAAAAGTTAAAAGAAAGAAAAAGAAAAAGAAAATAAAAAAACCAGCCTTTCAAAAGGGGTAATCTCACATCCTCAAGTCCTCCTAAGTCTCATTTAGACTTTTTTTAGATACAAATTTAATAAAATGAGGAATAAACTGCTTTTTTACACAGCCACTCAAGCAAAGAATATAAACAGAAAAATATTGGAGAAGTTTGGTAAGAGGGGTCTTTCAGAACCTCCAAATACTAAAAAAATGTAAATACATTTCCATATGACAGAAGTTCTCTGTGTGGAAAGCCCAAAAGAAAGCATTCTGTATTACTTTAGATTTTCTGTTTGTTGTTGGCTGTAAAACTAGTTACAGGGATAGGAGGCAGAGTTTAGCATTTTGTGGTGTCCAAAATTGTGTATTTTACACTTCTCCAGGTCATCATTAGTGGACTATATTTTTAAGGCAGCAGGGGAAGCAGAAAGGTGACCATTCTTCTCTGGCCTGGTGTTGGGGAGGGGAAGGGGCTGCCTGGACCACATCACCATCACCACAGGTTCCCTGTTCATCAGTTTTCTGTTCCCTTGGAGCCCAAGCCTTGAAAAGCTCCTATGCAGGAGGTTGCTGCCGGAAGTGGAGGGCGAGGAAAACCTGGGACCAGCTGAGCCACATGAAGCCAAAGCTTGCTCACAACCTGGGCACATGCTGCCTGCTGGCTTGCTTCTTCTTCCCCTGGGAGAGAGACCCAGCACAGCCACTGCCACTTCCTCCCCTCAGGCACCCAGAGCTAGCCAGCCCAGGCTGGGCCTGTAATGAATGTAAATGTGATTCATGTTCATACCAGGTTATAAGAACTTAACAAATCATACCATCAGGATTTGTATAGAAAGCTGGTGTTCAACATGTCAAAAAACAGGGAAAAATGTTAGCTCTTGCCAATGGTGGAAACAATGACAGAAGAGGTAAAACAGTAGATATGGAAGTAACAGTTAAGCAGAGGGAAATAAGGGTTAAGCTACAGGGCAATAAGCAGGAAACAGTAACCATATGCTTAGTACAGCATAACTTGTGTAAAGTATTACTAGCCTCTGTATAATTGCTTATAGTTTATGCACCTGCATATAATTGGGGTGAACTATAGGGCAGTGAGGAAGAGAATGAGCCTTCCTCCAAAGACGACCACCAACAAAAGGCAGAAGAGGAAGAAGAGCCCCTAGAAATAGTAAGAGTCTGAGCAGTAAGAAGAACATCCTGTCACATCGAGGAATTGAAACAAGGCGGGGATCTTGGGGAAACTATTACTCAGAATAAACAGGAAGAACTGAGAGCCGTTTGCTGCATGTATTGGTGCAGTGCAGACTCCCTACACACCCAGCTACCTTGCTCCTGCTTTATGAAACAAAAATTAATAAAGCCAAAAAGGCTGTTATACCTGGACAAGCAATCAGGGTGCTTATTTATAACGGCTGCTCTGGGCAGTGCTGGCCAGCACGGCTGCTGCCATGGGCAGGGAGCATGCTCAGCAGCACAACACCTGGCAGAAGGGTTCCTGGTCCCAACCAGCTCTCCAGATTTTGTTCTTCTATGTTTTTGCATTCTTCCTGGGCTGGCAGGAGGAGGGTTGAGCTGCAGAAACAACTTTCTTGGTGTTCTTTGTTCTCATGAGCACCACGTGGCAGACAACAGGGGAGCAGCCCCAGTTTTGGTTTTGCAATGGTGGGAGGGAGATATGTGATACCTTGCCTTTGTTTATTGAACTTTTTCTTTCTTTTTTTTT
>VWZN01002254.1:11562-28064 GCA_013396955.1 Regulus satrapa
ATTATTGACTCGTTGGGGTGGAAAAAGGAACGCAAGGGCCCGGAGCCCAGGTGTGGGGTGATCCCTGCGCCGTCCCACCGCCCACCTGGGAATCGCGGCTGCTGGGACCTCCCTGGAGGTGTTCCAGGTGTTCCAGGTCAGGCTGGACAGGGCTGGGAGCAGCCTGGGACGGGACAGGGGGCTCTGCCCGTGGCAGGGGTGATTTTGGGGCCTCCACGGTTGTAGGATCCCGTTCCAGCCCCGGCCATGGGCTGGGACACCTTCCACCACCCCAGGTTTCTCCACGGTGGCCTTGGGCACTCCCAGGGATCCAGGAGCAGCCACAGCTCCTCTGGGAATTCAATCCCAGCTCCTCCTCACCCTCCCAGCCAGGAGTTCCTTCTGTTTGTGCAGCCCCCCTTTCCCCTCTTCCAGTTCGACCTTCAAAACCCCTTCCAAGCCCAACCATTCCAAGATTCCGTGGCACTCCCAGGGCTTTCAGCTCGATCTCTAAATCCCCTTCCAACCCAGACAATTCCATGGCACTCCCAGGCTTTCAGATCAACCTCTAAAATCCCTTCCAAGCCAACCATTTCAAGATTCTGGGGCATTCCTGGGCTCTTCCAGTTTGACCTCTAAACCCCCTTCCAACCCAGACAATGCCAAGATTCTGTGGCACTCCCAGGCTCTTCCAGCTCCATCTCTCATTCCCTTCCAACGCAGTCAATTCCTTGGCACTCCCAGGCTTTCAGTTCAATCTCCAAAACCCCTTCCAACCCCAACCATTCCAAGATTTTGTAGCATTCCCAGGCTCTTCCAGTTCAATCTTTAAAACCCCTTCCAACCCAGACAATGCCAAGATTCTGTGGCACTCCCAGGCTTTTCCAGCTCCATCTCTCATTCCCTTCCAACCCAGTCAATTCCTTGGCACTCCCAGGCTTTCAGTTCAATCTCCAAAACCCCTTCCAACCCAGACAATTCCATGGCACTCCCAGGCTTTCAGATCAACCTCTAAAATCCCTTCCAAGCCAACCATTTCAAGATTCTGTGGCATTCCTGGGCTCTTCCAGTTTGACCTCTAAAACCCCTTCCAACCCCAACCATTCCAAGATTTTGTAGCATTCCCAGGCTCTTCCAGTTCAATCTTTAAAACCCCTTCCAACCCAGACAATTCCATCATTCCNCCATTTCAAGATTCTGTGGCATTCCTGGGCTCTTCCAGTTTGACCTCTAAAACCCCTTCCAACCCAGACAATGCCAAGATTCTGTGGCACTCCCAGGCTTTTCCAGCTCCATCTCTCATTCCCTTCCAACCCAGTCAATTCCTTGGCACTCCCAGGCTTTCAGTTCAATCTCCAAAACCCCTTCCAACCCCAACCATTCCAAGATTTTGTAGCATTCCCAGGCTCTTCCAGTTCAATCTTTAAAACCCCTTCCAACCCAGACAATTCCATCATTCCTAGGCTGGGTTTAGGGAAGGGGCAGGGACATGACCACCCTTGGTGAAATTCCCCTCCTTCGATGGGAGAAAAAAGGCAGGAAAAAGCAAATTAAAGCCCGTGGTGAATAACCTCAGCCGGCTCCAGGCACAGGCACAACTCCTTCATCCTCAGCTCCAGCCTTCCCATCCCCGGGCACACCTTTCCCACGGAATTCCAGAATTCCCAGCCTGGGCTGGGGTGGAAAAGGGCTGAAGAAAACCTCTTCCCAATTCCCCTCCCACGGGCAGGGACTCTTGCAGGAGGGAGGGAGGTGAGCACCCTGACCTGTGCCCCCCTCCTTCCCTCCCTCCTTCCTTCCCTCCCTCCTCCCCTCACCTGTACCCTCTCTCCCCCCCTCTCTCTCCCCCTCACCTGTGCCCTCCTCTCTCTCCCTCGCCGTCCCCCGGCCCAGATGAGATCCTGCGCTCGCTGGCCGGGCCCCCCTCTCCGCCGGGGCTGGCCCCGCCGGGCTGGCGAGTGCCCGTGGACTGCGTGCGAGCCAACGAGCTGTGCGCGGGCGAGCCCAGCTGCAGCTCCCGCTACCGCACCCTGCGGCAGTGCCTGGCCGGGCGCGACNCCCTGTACGACTGCCGATGCAAGAGAGGCATGAAGACGGAGCTGCAGTGCCTTCAGATCTACTGGAGCATCCCCCTGGGGCTGACCGAAGGTACGGGGACACCGCGGCGGGGCCTGGGCTGGTGGCAGTGGGGACACCCCAAAGAGAGCCCTGGGCTGGTGACAGTGGGGACACCCCAAAGAGAGCCCTGGGCTGGTGGGGATGGGGAGAGAGCCGTGGGGGTGATGGGGAGACCCCAAAGAGAGCCCTGGTGTGGTGGGGACAGGAATGGGGACACCCCAACCGAGCGCCCTGGAGTGGTGGAGATGGGGCCTTGGGGACGGTGGGGATGGGGAGACTCCAAAAGAGCGCCCTGGGGGTGGTGAGAGCCCAGTGGTTCACCCGGGGTGGTGGGGATGAGGATGAGGAGGGGGTGCTGACGCTGCTGGAGGTTGGGGAAGTTTGAGGGACTTTGGGTGAGCTGGGGAAATGGGGTGAGGGTGGGCAGGGAATTCAGATGAAACCCCAAGGAATTCAGATGAAAACTCCACAAAACTCAGATGTAAACCCCAGGAAAGAGAAATGGGCACCCCAGGAAATTTGGATTAAAACCCCCAGGAAATTCAGATGGGCACCTCAGAGTCAGCACTGGGAAGCCCCAAATCCATTCAGCTTGTGCCAAAATCACCTGGACTGGTAGAAGAGGTTGGGATGAGGTTTTAAAGCCCCTTTCCCCAATTCCCAAACCAGGCTGGGAATTCTGGAATTCTGTGGGAAAGTTGTGCCCGAGGATGGGAAAGCTGGAATTGGACCTGAGGGTGAGAAAACTGTTCCAGAGGATGGAAAAACTCCTCCAGAGGACGTGGGGGAGCCGTAGCTGAGCCCACGGCCCCCCTGGGTGAAATTCCCATCAAATCTGGGTCAGCGCAGGAAGCAGCGAGCCCCGAATTCCTGCTCCCCGGCCCAGAGCAGGAATTACGCCTTAATTGCTTTCTCGCGCTCATTAGCGGCCTTCGTTGAGCAGTTTCCCAGGGTTTTGCAGGAAGGAAGGAGAGAACTGGGATGGGAATCGTACCTGGAGGAGGAGGAGGGCAGAGCAGGGATTGAGGAGAGCTGGCAGCTTTCGGGGCGATGCTTTAACGCCAACAGACCAGGGAAAAGCGGCGAGGAACCCAAATTTGCGCCTCTCAGCGGGAATTTTGGGGTTCCCCTCCTCCCATCCAGCGCCGAGCCGAGCTCTCCCTGCTATTAGGGAGGCTCCAGCCTCATTCCTGGGGGTTAATTGCGGCTCTGCGAGCTCCAGGCGGGTCCAGCGCCCTTTTAATGCTCGGTAATTTCCCTCGCAAGCAGCGGGAGTCAAGCGGGTGTTTAATTATTTATGGCAGCGACGGAGCGCGAGGTTACGGGGCTGCCGAGCGCGCCTGGATGAAGCGGGAAAGCCACAGAGGGGAGAGGGAGCGGCCTGGAGCGGGATTGGGATCCTGTGCCCATTCCTGACTGGGATTAGGGGCACCCGGAGCCACCCTCGGGGCCTTGTCCCCAGATTGTCACCCCGAGAGCAGCGGTGACACCGCTGGGACCCCACAGGGAACAATTTTCCCTCCCAAATTTCCCGGGAATGTTGCTGGGCTCAGAGCAAACCCTGATTCGCTCCCTGCCTCATTTTCCACCCAGAGGTTTCCAAGCAATTCCTGAATTCTGCAGGAAAAAACACCCCGGGATCCTTTTGGTGGAATTCCCAAAAATTCCCAGAAATCCTGGAGTTCCCAGAACAGCGGGATCGATCTTCCAGCAGCTGGGGTTTCAAAGTCGTCGATTATTTATTTGTATATTTCTGGTTTTATATCCTGTATTTTAATTTTTGTTTCCTGTGGCTGCTGGGCTTTGGGGAGAGCCTTTCCTCCCCGGAGAGCTGCTGGTCCTCAAATCAGAATTTTAAAATTTTTCCTTCGTTTTTCTGGAGTTAAAACTGGCAAAATTGCGCGGATTTACCTTGAAATCAGAGGTGGGGAGGGATTTTTATTTTTTTTCCCAGCCTGGATCAGGGTCCTTCTGGAAGGTGTGGATTGGGATATACCCCTGGAGTGAAGAGTGAGGGGCTGAATTTCCCACTGAAATATTCCCGTTTTCCCAAGGAATGGGGTGGAAAAACCATTCTACAGTGTGTTTTTTATGTTCCTAGGGGGTTTTTAGGGGCTTTTAAGGTTTTCATGATGTTTTAAAGGTTTTTAGGTTTTTTTTGTGTGTTTGTTTTTAGGAAATTTAAAGGTTTTNGGGGTTTTAGGAGCTTTTTAGGTTTTCATGAGGTTTTAAAGGTTTTTAGGGTTTTTTGTGTGTTTGTTTTTAGGAAATTTAAAGGTTTTGGGGGTTTTTAAGGTTTTTCGGGGTTTTTTAAATACTTTTTAGGGTTTTTAAAAGGTATTTTTTTAGGGGATTTTGTAACAATAAAAGAACCCAGAATTGAGCGTGAACCCCAAAACTCCCGGCCTTGAGCTCAGTGCCCACCCCCCGGAGCAATCCCAGTTCCCTCAGGAATCCTGGCTGGCCCCTGACCTCCCGAGTGGCCAAAATTCCCTGAGCCGCTCCCGAATCCCCTTTCCCTTGGAAATCCCTTTGCTTTTCCCTCCCCGAACCCCGAGCCTGCCGCCAGCTGAGATTATTCACCGCGGGCTTTAATTTGCTTTTTTTCCTGCCTTTTTTTCCCTGCTCTTCCTCTCGCCGAAGGAGAGGAGTTTTATGAAGCCTCCCCGTACGAGCCGGTCACCTCTCGTCTCTCTGATATATTCAGACTCGCTTCAATTTTCTCAGGTAATAAAAGCTCGGTGTTTTATCTCCTGCCTGTGAACAGAGCTGCTCCCAGCCAGGGAGAGCCTCCACCTCCCCTGTCCTCTGCTCCTCCAGCCTCTCCTTCCTCCCGCTTCCCCCAGATTCGGGGCCCTGAGCATCATTTTGGGGCTCCGATGCATTTTGGGGGTGCATTCTTTCCGTTTCAGGCCACCCCGGGCTGGGATTTCAGATTTTATCGCTTGGCCTCAGCTGCCTCCAGTCTCCCAATTGATTTCTTTTCCCCCAAGGCCTGAAATTCCCTTGATTTAAGAATGAACACAATAAGAATTAATTTAATAATCCGTGCTGCCCCCAGCAGTGGGGCGGGCAGGAGGGGGAGGCACAGCCCCAGGCCTGGCTCCAGGGGCTGCAGCCCCTCACATTCCCATGGGATTCTCGGCATTCCAGGGGGTTTGGGACCCTCAGGTGGGGGGGATCTGGGGGAGACCCCCTTTGCTGTCCCCTCCCTGGGCCGAGCTCTGGGACGCTGCTGGGGGAGGGACGCTGAGAGCCTTGGAGTGTCCCCGTGTCCCTTGGAATCCCTTGGAGAATTCCCATGTCCCTTTGGAACCCCTTGGAGTGTCCGAGTGTCCCTGTGTCTCTTGGAGCATTTCCATGTCTCTTTGGAGTGTCCCCGTGTCCCTTGGAATCCCTTGGAGAATTCCCATGTCCCTTTGGAACCCCTTGGAGTGTCCGAGTGTCCCTGTGTCTCTTGGAGCATTTCCATGTCTCTTTGGAGTGTCCCCGTGTCCCTTGGAATCCCTTGGAGCATTCCCGTGTCCCTTTGGAATCCCTTGGATCATCCCTGTGTCACTTTGGAGCCTTGGAGTGTCCCTGTGTCCCTTGGAACATTCCCAGTGTCTCTTTGGAACACCTTGGAGCATTCCTGTGTCCCTTTGGAGTGTCCCTGTGCCCCCTGGAGCATTCCTGAGCTCCTTGGAACATTCCTGAGCCCTTTGGAATCCTTGGGAACGTCCCAGTGTCCCCGTGTCCCCTTGGATCATCCCCGTGTCCCCTTGGAGCATCCCCATGTCCCTTGGAGTGTTTCCGTGTCCCCTTGGAGTGTCCCTTTGTCCCTTGGAACACTCCCAATGTCCCCTAGAACGTTCCTGTGTCCCTTGGAGCATTCCTGGATCCTCTTCCTCCTCCTCGTGGAACCCAAACTCCGCCACCGTCCTCGAGAACCTGGGATGTCCCCCCGGTTTCCATGACAACCTTCCCGTGCCACCCCCGGCCCCTTCCCAGCCAGGTCAGCGCTGCCTCGGCCTCCCCTCGCTCCTCCTCCTCCTCCCCCTCCCCAGACCCCTCACGCTGCGGGATTTTGGGGGTCCCGCTGTCCCCACACCTCGGGGACACCCGGGGCGCCCTCAGCGCACCTGGGGACACCTCAGGGCTGCCACCCCGGCGCTGTCACCGCTGTCACCCCCCGGCTGAATTTCCCCCGGGAGCTCGGCGCGGTTTTTGGGATGGCGCTGCCGCTCCCGCCCGCCTTTTTTGGGGATTACTCAGGCGTCAGGAAAACGCTGGAGCTGCGGGGAATCTGGAAAGCAGCGGGTCTGGANGACCCCCGGGACGCCCCTCGCTGCTGGAGCCCCTGGAAATGCCAGCCCGCGGGAGAAGGGAGAGGCTCCAGCTGGGAATTCTCCCCGCGGGCACCACACCCGAGCGCCGGGCGGGCATCGCCCCCTCCGCCCCTGCTCCTCCTCTCCCCCGGCCCCCGCGGGGACACGCAGAGGGGACAGCTGGTGGCCCCAGCCCCCCGTCCGCAGCTCCCCGTCTCCGTCTCCGCTCATGAAATTTTCATGCTCGTGCTTTATTAATGAGCTCCCCAGGAGCGCGGCGCTTCCAAAGCCGCGGCTCCATTAAAATGCAGCCGTGTCCCCGCAGGTCTCGGGCAGGGCAGGAGCGACGCTCCCGAGCAGGACACGACGGGCTGGCGCTTGCCACATTCCCCAAATCCCGGCTTTGGGGCGGGAATCTGCTCGCCACCCGCAGGGCTCGGGCTGGGCTGGGCTGGGCTGCAGGGAGGGCTCCGTGTGTCCCCCAAAACCAGGGGAGGAGAGACCCAGGTGTCCTGCACCCCTTAAAAAACTGTCCCAGTTTCAGGGAGCCCCAGGAGGGGCTGTGGGGACCGCAGTGGAGTTGGGCTGATTATTCCGCTTTTGGAGCTGAATAATTAATTATTAATAATTATTATTCTTTGAAGAATTGACAAAAAGGAGAAAAATATCGCAAATTCACAGTCTGGATTCTGCCCAGAGTGCCCCGGTTTTTGGGGGGGATGTTGATCCTACAGATTGTCCCTGGAATGGGATGGGATCGATCCAGGGATGGGCAGGGCTGGTGACACTGGGAGGTGACAGTGACACTGATGCCTGCCACATCTCCCTGGGTTTGAGGGCTTCTCCCTGCTCTAGTTCTGAGGACATCTCTCCAGCTTTGAAGGTTTCTCCCCATCCCAGGTCACGGGAATTTCCCCATCCCAGGTTTGAGGACGTCTCCTCAGTTTTGGGGATTTTTCCGAATCCCAGCTCAAGGGCGTTTTCCCATCCCAGTTTTCAGGGCATTTTTCCCCCTTTGAGGGCATTTCCCAGCATTAGGGGCATTTCCCTTCCCTCAATCCCATCTTCCCAGACTCCAAACTGTCTCCAACCCTTGAGGGCGCCTCCCCACCCTCAGGACCACCTCCCCTCCCCTCTGCACCCTCCTGACCACTGTCCCTTGGTGTCCCCGGGCAGGAATGGACCCGGCCACCACCTCCAAGAGCAACCACTGCCTGGACGCGGCCAAGGCCTGCAACCTCAACGACAACTGCAAGCGCCTGCGCTCGGGGTACATCTCCACCTGCAACCGGGAGCTGTCGGTCACCGAGCCCTGCAGCCGCCGCAAGTGCCACAAGGCCCTGCGCCAGTTCTTCGACCGCGTGCCCGGCGAGTTCACCTTCCGCCTGCTCTTCTGCTCCTGCAAGGACCCGGCGTGCGCCGAGCGCCGCCGCCAGACCATCGTCCCCTCCTGCTCCTACGAGGAGAAGGACAAGGAGAAGCCCAACTGCCTGGACCTGCGCGGTGCCTGCCGGACAGATCACCTGTGCAGGTACGGGGTGTGCTGGGGGGGTTCTTCTGGCGTGGGTCAGGCGTTGGTGTCGCCCTCCTGGCATCGGTGTCACCTTCCCAACATTAGTGTCACCTCCCTGGCACTGGTGTCACCCTCCTGGCATCGGTGTCACCCCCCAGCATCAGCGTCACCCTCCTGGTGTTGGTATCACCACGCAGTCCATCAGTGTCACCCTCTTGGCACTGGTGTCACCACTCTAGCATTGGTGTCGTCTCCCAGCCATCGGTGTCACCCTCTTGGCACTGGTGTCACCACTCTAGCATTGGTGTCGTCTCCCAGCCATCGGTGTCATCCTCCTAGCATTGGTGTCACCCCTCAGCATTGGTGACACCAGTACCGGTGTCACCCCCCAATACCAGTGTGGTGCCCCAGTATTGGTGTCACCCTGGCCCAGTTTTTCCCCGTGTGTGCCTTGGGAGCCATCCCTGGGCCAGTGCCCTGGGCAGATCCACGGTGCAGATCCCAGGAATTGGGGGGATGGAGCTGCACCCCCAAACCCTCTGTGGCTGCCCAATTCCCGTTGGGTCCCCCCTGGAATCGCAGAGCTGGCAGTCGTGGCTCCTGTTCCTTATCAAAGCCATTTCTCACCAGCCACAGCCCCTCCTGTCGCCCTCGGGAGCCGCTTCCCGATGGCTCCGGCTCCTGCCAGGAGCGGCATCTCTTTCCCATCAAGGTGATGGAATTTCCCAGCGCTCGGCAGGGAAATAAATGCGAGCTCCGGGTCTTCCTCGGGCTGCGAGCGGAGATGTTTGAAATGTGGGAATGTGGCTTTTTATCAAAAAGTAATCCAAGGAGCCGGGGGCCATGAATAAAAGATACCGGGAATGGCAGCTCCTCTCCATCAGCGCGCTCCGAGGTGGATGCTGCCGTCGGATCCGCGCTCGGAGAGGGATAACGGGGCTGGAGGAGCTGGGGAGGCTTTGATAGGCTTTAATTCCTGCTTGGAATGGATTCCCACACGAGGAGGGAACGTGGAAATGGGGAAGGGGTGGCAGCTGCTGGGAGTGTTTGCTCCAAGGTGGAAATATGGTTTTTTGGGAGAAGCCTGGGAGAGCCTGGATGGGGGACTCTTGCTCTGGAAAATGCCCAAATCTGGGATTTATTTGTGTTGGTTTTGCTGCAGAGTTTTGCTGTAACCTCAGAGATTTTTTTTTCCCTTGGGATGAGGCATGGGTGCACTCCTTAGATGTGGCTTTTCAGGAGAAAATCCCTTCCCATCCACTCCCCCCTGGCATCTCCACCCGGGAACGACAGGACACAAAACCCCTCCGTGTCCCCTCATCCCTGCCATGAGATTTTCCATGATCCATGAGTTTATCCACCAAACTCCTCTGTGTCCCCTGATCCTGGAGGGTGAGGCAGTGCCCTGGAATTTCCCGTTATCCATGAATTTCTCAATCCGACATCCCAGCCTGATGCTCATCCTGATCCTACAGGGGCCTGGCGAGGGCTCTGGAGCCGGAGCAGATCCCAAGTGCTCCCAGAGCCCGAGGTGACAGGTGATGAGATAATTCTCCTGCCAGAGTAATTAACCTGCCAGGGTAATTAATTAACCCTCCTGGCTCAAAGCCTAATGAGGGAAAACCCTCTCTGCCGGAATAGGATTTTCCCGAGGGATTTTTCCTGCATGGAGGTTGACCCAGGGGCTGCTGCTCCTGGAGGACAAAACTTCCAGCCCTAAAAAAAGCAGGAGGAGAGGGAAAAGGAATGTTCCGGCGTGGAAAACAGCCCTTCCAGAGGCTTTCCTGGCTCTCCGTGCTGTTTTCCAGCCGTGTGGGGCTGCTGGGGTTGGACTCCAGCCCTGTCCCCTCGCTCACAAAGGTCACAGGGAAGCTGCTCCATCCTGCCGGGAATGGCCCTGGATGTGGAATGTTCTGGATGCAGGAGGACCTTCACCCCTGGGAGGACATTCCCTGTCACACAGAGGGTCTGGGATGTCTCTCCTTGTGTCCCCTCGAGGACTCAGATCCTGGCAAGGGGACGAGGCCTTTGGAATACAGCATTTGGCTTATCCTGGGCTGAAATCCCAGGTTTTTTGCTCCGTATAAATCCACTCCAGCCGCTGTGACCCGGCTGCAAATCCCACGGGAGCTGCCCCAGGACTCTGGCAGCAATGGAGCTGTGGTTTGTGCAGCATTTCCTGGCGTTTCCCAGCATTTCCCGGCGTTTCCCAGCGTTTCCCGGCTCGCAGGAGCCTGACAAAGTCCCGGAGCTTTTGTGGCTGATTGCAAGGGACAGGTTTTAGCTCCCGGAATACAAAAACCTTTGGCGAAGCACAAACCTCAGCGAAGGGGAAAGGGAAGGGAAGGGGAGAAAAGAGCTGATTTCAGCAGCTGCAGCTCGCTGGATTTTTCATCTTGCATCAGCAAGTCGGGAACACAAATAATCTGCTCTTACACGCTCCAGTGGTGCCGGTGCCGAAGAAATTCCCAGCCTCCACTGGCTGGAGCTCCTCAGCATCCAAAGTGGGGATGTTGNGTTTGTGCAGCATTTCCTGGCGTTTCCCAGCATTTCCCGGCGTTTCCCAGCGTTTCCCAGCGTTTCCCGGCTCGCAGGAGCCTGACAAAGTCCCGGAGCTTTTGTGGCTGATTGCAAGGGACAGGTTTTAGCTCCCGGAATACAAAAACCTTTGGCGAAGCACAAACCTCAGCGAAGGGGAAAGGGAAGGGAAGGGGAGAAAAGAGCTGATTTCAGCAGCTGCAGCTCGCTGGATTTTTCATCTTGCATCAGCAAGTCGGGAACACAAATAATCTGCTCTTACACGCTCCAGTGGTGCCGGTGCCGAAGAAATTCCCAGCCTCCACTGGCTGGAGCTCCTCAGCATCCAAAGTGGGGATGTTGGGTCATTTTCCTGATTTTAACCCCTGTTTTTGGTGTCTTTAAATCCAGGGCGGGTCAGGGATGCTCTGCTCACAGGATATTTGTTTGTCAAGGATTTTGGTGGGGTTGGAGCATCCAAAGTGGGGATGTTGGGTCATTTTCTGAATTTTTTTATCTCGTGTTTAAGGCGAGGGGGGTCAGGGCTGCTCCTCCTCCTGGGATATTTGTGCAAAGAGGATTTTGGCTGGGGTTGGAGAGTTCAAAGTGATGATGTTGGGTCATTTCCTGTATTTTCTATCCCAGTTTTTGGTGTGTTTAAGCCGAGGGGGGTCAGGGCTGCTCCTCCTCCTGGGATATTTGTGCAAAGAGGATTTTGGCCGGGGCTGGGCTGGAGTTTTGGCTCGGGAAGGAGGGAGTGGGATCCAGGCTGGCTGGGAATTGATGGAACACCAACCACAGGAACAAAACGCGGCTTTTGGAGCCCCGCTGGCCTTTGTTTAGCGCAGACAGAACGCCACCCGTGATGGATGCTGCCTTGATAAAGAGCAGCTCAACTTTCTCATTACTCCCCGTAATGAGAGCCGCGCGCTCGCCTGTCTGGGAAGAAGAAGGAGCAGGGGAAAATTGTTCCTGGATTTAAGGGGAGCTGGCAGAGCTCGGGTTCGGAGGGGATGGGATGTGGAGGAGCCTCCAAACCTGTGTTGGGATTGGAAAATCCCAAAATCTGGTGGGTTTGGGAAGCAGAGGGGCAGCACCCAGGGGTCTCCCACATGAGGAGGCTGCGGGGGTGAAGAAGAGAAGGAGGAGCATGGAAAGAAGAAGGAGCAGGGAAAAATTACTCCTGGATTTAAGGGGAGCTGGCAGAGCTAGGGTTCGGAGGGGATGGGATGAGGAGGAGCCTCCAAACCCGGTTGGAGTTTGGGAAACCTGTGAAAATCCCCAGATCTGGTGGGTTTGGGAAGCGGAGGGGCAGCTCCGGGGGAGGCTGCGGGGGGAGCGCTCTGCTCCCTGCGGGCTCGCCGGGCTCTTACCACGAGGATCAGTCAATTCTCGCTGAATAATTAACTCGAGAGGCTTCCCAAGTATTGACTTAATGTGACAGCGAGTCTGTCTTGAGCCGGGCTTTGCTTGTGTAAACACAATCTCCTGTTGGGCTTAGTTAGCGGCTCAATGGGACAGAACGGGCCCGCAATTAAAATCAAACGAGGCCTGCGCCCCTTCCCGGCGAGCCGCAGGGCTCGAGGATGAAAGAAATCCACCAAAAAACGCACCTGAGGCGCTCGAATCGGCGCTGGATCCAGATGTGGTGGCCTGGAAATGCAGGTGGAGAAGGAAATTGTTAATTAGTTAGTTAATTAGTAACTCCCGGCTTGGAGGTTGTGCTGGGGTCTGTCCTAATTGTTTTCCCTCTTGCTGGGTTCGCTCTGCTTTGGGAAATTCGGGTTTGGGATTTTCCTGCTGTGTCCGTTTCCCTGAGCAAGGAACAGACATTCCAGAGCTTGGGAAAGTCCTCTGGGATCAGAGTCAACCCTTAGATCCCCACCTTGTCCCCAGCCCTGAGCTCTGAGTGACACCTCCAGGAATTCCCTGGACATATCCAAGAGCTCCTCAGACATCTCCAGGGGTTCCTTGGACATCTCCAGGGGTTTTTTGGACGCCTCCAGCCCCGGTGACTCCAAACCCCCATAGGCAGCCCCTTCCAAAGCCTGACCCCCTTTCCATGAGGAAATTCCTCTGGAATTTAGGCCGAGAGCCTCAGAATGATGACAAAAAAATTCCCTTTTTCGCTCAAGCCTCCCATGGCTCAGCCCAGAACAGGTGACTCCTCTCCCCAGACAACTTTTCCCAGATAAAACAAATCCATCCATTGATCTTTTTTCCCTCCCCTGTGAACTCCTTGCTCGATTTGGCAGCGGGTCATCCACAAAAGCTGGGTTTTATTCCATCTTCCCTCTTCCCTTCAGCTGCTCCCACTCCCTGGGACTCTTTGAATTTACCTGGGAGCATTTGAGGGGAATTTTTTTAAATCTCAGCATCTCCCGGCTTCAAAAGAATCCCTCTCCAGCAGGACGAGAATGCTGGGAGGGCGATGCCCAGCGGGATTTTCGTGTCTCGCCGAGTTTTTTCCGTGTTGTCGCAGCTTCCTGAACATCCCCAGCTCGGCAGGAGAGGGAGAGTGGATTTTTCCCAGCTTTTTTTTTTTTTTTTTTTTAAAACCCCTCAGTCCCCGTAAATTGCCTGTGAAAATAAAACCCAATCCCACCTCTGGAGGAATCCCGGCGTCTTTTCCATTAAATATTCAGGAGCAGGATGCTGTTGGATTGGATACGCTGAGTTATCACCGCGGCTTGGGGGGATGGGAGTAATTAACACTCAGTTAAATGCTTTTAAAAAAATCACAAAACTCCCCCAAACCGATCCTCAAAACCTCAGTGTTGGGTAAATTTCAGTGTCAGAGCCAGTGGGGTTTTGGTGGTGCTGAATTTCTGAGGGGAAAACGGGGAATGGGAGAGGAGTTGGAGGCAGCTGGTCCCTGTAGGGATGCTTGCAGTCCCCCTGAATTTGGGATATGTGTGCTGGGATCTGGAGGACAGGAGTAAAAATCCCCTAAATGTGGGATTTGCACACCTGGGATAAATGTACATGTACAAAAATCCCCTAAATTTGGGATATCTGCAGCAGGTGTATGCATAGGTATGCACAAAGTCCCTTAAATTTGGGATTTATGCACTTGGGATAAATGTGCAGGTGCATAGAACCCCCCAAATTTGGGATTTATGCACTGGGAATACAGGTGTGGAATTAAAAAGGCCCCTAAATTCAGGATATTTAATTTCACGATCCTGCAGGGATCCAGCTCTTTGGGAATGGCCTGGGTTTGGGAGCAGGGCCTGTTCACCCTCAGGATCCTGGGGCTGCCTTTCCTGGGCCTTCCCCTCCAGGAATCCGATTTTGGAAGGACTGGGAATCCAGCCCCTGGAGTGGGTTTGGGATGGGACATCCAAGTGCATATCCAGAATTCATTTTTAAATCCCTTTTCCACTCCTTCAGGGGTTTTCTTTTGGGAGCAACTCTCAGGAAAATCCTCCTCCCCCATCCCTCATCCAGAGCCAGCCCAGCTCTTCCCAACTTTTCCAGGCCATCCCCACCCGCCTCCTCCAGCTGCCAGCAGCAATTTGGCACTGATTCCTCCTTGTTCCCGCTAAGATGGACTTGGCTCCTTTTCCCTTCCCTCTTTTTCTCATTTCTTTGGAGCCCTTGGAAGCCGAAATCTGCTGCACTGAGGCCGAGCTTTTCCCGCTGGCAGCGAATCCCACCCAGCGGCTTCCAAAGTCGCCGTGTCCAGCGGGAAGAGTGACATCTGGCTTGGATATTCCTGAAGGATTTCCCAGCTGCATCCTCATGGATTATGAAAGGAATAACATTTGCCTCGGAGGATGCTCCGGGCTGGGAGCGGAGCCCCGGGTAGCAGCGGTGACAAATTTTCCTGGCGCTCCGTGCTGAACTCGCCACGCTTCCTGCAGGGAATTGACGTCCCTTCACCTCGGATTTGGGAAGAGAGGGAAACGCTGTCGGAAAGTTTTATTCCTCTCCCATGGAGAGGCTGGGGAAGGAGCAGGTTTTTGGATTTCTGCCATTCCCACCCTGGAGCCGAGGTTTGGCTGCAGGGAGGGTGGAGCAACAACAACAACAAAATATCCTGGAAAAGCTTTTCTGGGTTTTGTGCAAGGAAAATTCCCTTCCAGGAGCTGAGGATCTGCCCCAGGAATGGGATGGGAGCCTCCAGAGCCTCTCTGCTCTGTGGGGAGTTTTCCATGGGCTGAGTGACAAGGAAGGAAAATCAACATGGAAGCGACGCTCTCAGGATGGGGGAGTTTTATTTCCGGGAAGAAGGAGAGGGAGGAAGTTTCCTCCTTGCTTCACGCACCACGGCAGAGCTGCAGAATCCTGGTTTTCCCTGGGATTTCTGCTTCATCCCGAACTCCTTCTCCTTCCCCATCCTCCCATCCCCATCACCCCCAGACCCACCTGAATTCCATCCCTTCCCGAGAAGATTCCAGTTGTGTTGTTGCTGTTTATTGGGATCTGAGGTGTGGATGAGCATGGCCATTCCCAGGATCCTGTCTCCTCTTGGGAGCATTTGGATAACCCAGCAGGAGAGCCTGAATTGCCCTGGAATTTCACAGCCTGTGTGGGGATTTTGGGAATGGGGGAGTTTTATTCTGTTTTAAGACTCTTGGCTGTGTGGCCACTCTGGGACGGAACTGGCGCTGAAATTCCGTTGTTTTCCCTATTTTCCTCCTCCCCAGATCCCGGTTGGCTGATTTCCATACCAACTGCCAGGCAAACTTCCAGACCTTGACCAGCTGTCCTGGGGACAACTTCCAGGCTTGCCTGGGCTCCTACGCAGGGCTCATCGGTGAGTGCCGGGAGTTGGGATCGGGAATGGCTTTTCCAGCTGGGATTTCATCCCTGTTCCCTCCTCCTCACCAGGCTTTGACATCACCCCCAACTACGTGGACGCCAGCACCACCAGCATCACCATCTCGCCCTGGTGCTCCTGCAAAGGCAGCGGAAATATGGAGGAGGAGTGCGAGAAATTCCTGCGGGATTTCACGGAAAACCCCTGTCTCCGTAAGGCGCCTCCCCGCCCCGCTCCTTCCCCCCCGCTTCACCATCCCCATCCTTCCTAACCCTCTCCCGCTCCCAGGAAACGCCATCCAAGCCTTCGGGAACGGCACTGACATCAACCTGGCTCCCAAAAATCCCAATCCTGCCGTGACGGCGCTTCCGAAGACGGAGAAGAGCCCGGTGCTGCCGGACGACGTCAACGACAGCAACACGGCGTTGGACACGAGCGCCATCGGCACCTGCAGCTCCCCGCAGGTGCGCCCGCCCCCCGGGAGCTGCTCCGGGACCCGGCCCCGTCCCACGGGATGGGAAAACACCCGGCTCTGACCCCTCCAGAGCCAGGAAGGATCCGGGCCTGGGGGGTGGGGGGGGGAGGGCTTCCGCAGCCATCGTCCCCCTCACCTGCCAAAGGGACTCCCTGAGCCCAGCTTCTCATCTGGGAGCTGGAATTCCTTGGTTTTTGGGGAAACCTGGAAAATCTGCGTGGCCCCGCTAAGGGCTGCGATTGGGCATCTGTGTTTTGTTCCATGGGTGGAAAGGGGATTGGGATTGGCTGGGGATGTTCCAGGAATGGGAGGGAAACGGGATTGGGAGTGGCAGGGGATGTTCCAGGAATGCAGGGAATGGGATGCAGGGAATGGCTGGGGGTGTTCCAGGAATGGGAGGGAAATGGGATTGGGAGTGGTAGGGGATGTTCCAGGAATGGGAGGGAAACGGGATTGGGAGTGGCAGGGGATGTTCCAGGAATGCAGGGAATGGCTGGGGGTGTTCCAGGAATGGGAGGGAAATGGGATTTGGAATGGCTGGGGGTGTTCTGGCAATGCAGAGAAGTGGGATGGGGACTGTCCCAGGATTCCAGGCAGGATTCCCAGCAGGGAGTGAGGCAGGATCCACTGAAGCCCCTGAGCTGCCTGTGGAGATGGGATGAGCCTTTCCCAAATCTCCCTGAGCTCCGTCACCTGTTCCGAGCTAATTCCCACAGGGAAATCTGAGACCCCAAACCACCCAGCTGCATGGGCACATTCCTGCCCTAACCATTCCCAATTTCTCCTGCCAGGATCAAGGCTTGAAGCCCAACAAATCCAAGGAGCAGA
>VWZN01002254.1:29931-59127 GCA_013396955.1 Regulus satrapa
TTTCTTTTAAATTCCTCTGATTCCCACAACAACTTCCAAATGTATTCTTGGAAAATTTATTTTTTTTAACAATGTCTATAATGAAAAAAACAAAACCAAACAACAAACCAAAATAAACCAAGGAGAACAAACCAAGGAATGAAACAGCCCCAAAATCCAAGATTCCATAAAAATCCTGATATCTGGTGGGGGGAAAACCAGGAACCCTTCAGCTGCGGGAATGCCAAGATTTGGGTTGGAATTCAACAATTCCCGACCTTTTTTTTTCCTGCAGGAGACAACAAACAGGGAAACATTCCCAAGGAGCTGCCGCATTCCCACTTTTTGGTGGTATTTTGGGAATTTCCATGTGCAAGATTTTCAGGTTTCAAATTCCAGCCCTTCCCTTGATGAGGTTTGGAATTTTTTCCTCCCAAGACAACCTGGCAGTGCTGGAAATGTTGGGATTTGGGGCAGAGGAAGAGTGAGGGACTGGAATTTTTAAATATATTTGGGATTTTGGTTTATTTTGGGATTTGGGAGCAGAAATGTCAAGTCCCATCCAGCTGTGTGCATGGAAAAAGGGATTTGGGGAATCTTGGGAGCCAACTGGGAATGGTGAAGTTGTGGAATCACAGAATTCCAGACTGGCTGGATTGGGACAGAGTTTAAAATCATCTCATTCCAGCCTCTGTCATGGGCTGGGACAAATCCCGCTATCCCAGCTTGCTCCGACCAGGCCTCGGACATTCCAGGGATGTGGAAAATGGGATGGAAGGGTCCCAGCGCTGTTTGCCAGGAGCTGGAGCTGACGGAGAGGGGAGGGAGGGATGAACATTCCCTTTTCCAGCGTGGAAAATGTGATGGGGGGATGTGGGAGTTGGTCCTGGGAACATAAACCAATCTCCTGGAATTCCTGCTGCAATCCCGGGCTGTTTTTTCCTGGGAAGGGGCGGCTCTGAGCCGGAGCCACGTGTGGGGCAGCTAAAAAAAGGGATTTGGGAACTCCACAGCAAAATCCCAGGTGTTCCCAGCCATCCCAGTTTGGGCTCGGAGCCCTGAGTGCTGCCGGGTTTCCTTGGGAAAGAGGCTGGAAAATCCAGCAGGGATTGCTCTTCCTGGTGCTAGGCTGGCTCCCTGAGGAAGCTGGGAGTGCTCCAGGCTTTTCCAGAAGGAGTAGGAACTGCCTGGAAGGGGCAGGGAAGCTCCTGGTATTCCCTGCTCTGAAGCTGTGATCCATGGGGGTCACTGGGAACTACTGGGAATAGGAATTTGATCCAGGATTCCCTCCAGGAATGGCAATTCCAGTATTCCATCTAGGAATGGTGGTTGCAGCATTGGGAATGGAGTTCTCCATCCAATATTCCCTCCAGGAATGGCAATTCCAGTATTCTATCTAGGAATGGCAATTCCAGCACTGGGAACAGGATTCTCCCTCCAATATTCCCTCCAGGAATGGCGATTCCAGCACTAGAACAGGGATTTGCTCCAGGATTCCCACCAGGAAGAGGATTTGCTCCAGGATTCCCTCCAGGAATGGTGATTCCAGGATTCTCTCCAGAAATGGCAATTCCAGCCCTGGGAATGAGGTCTTGATCCAAGATCCCCTCTAGGAATGGTGATTCCAGCACTGGAAAAGGGTTTTGCTCAAATATTCCCTCCAGGAATGNCTCCAGGAATGGTGATTCCAGGATTCTCTCCAGGAATGGCAATTCCAGCCCTGGGAATGAGGTCTTGATCCAAGATCCCCTCTAGGAATGGTGATTCCAGCACTGGAAAAGGGTTTTGCTCAAATATTCCCTCCAGGAATGTCGATTCCAATATTCCCTCCAGGAATGGCGCTTCCAGCACCGCTCCATGCCAGGGTTTGGAGTAATTCCCATCTCCTCTCTGCTCAGATTCCCAAAATCTCCCCAACTCCACCCAAAACCCGGCCCCTGGTGCTGCCTCCACCACATTCCCAGCACGTTAATTACAGGAGAGGAGAATTCCCGTGCTTTGTGTGGAAGTGGAAAATGCTGGGATGTAAAACCCCGGCTGCTGGGATGGATAATTAACTCAGGAGATAATTCCCTCTTCATTTGGACTCAATTACTTTCCCGATAGGAGAAAGTGCTGAAAACACAATTTTTAATTTTTTTTTTTTTTTCCCGGGATGTGGCATGAAATAATAATGGGAAAAAAATCCACTGAAGCTTTTCTTGGGAGAGCTTTTCCTTCCTGGGATAAAGGAGAGGATAAATCCCGGTTAATGCTACAGAATTCCAGCTTGGCATCACCCTCGTGTCCTTGGAATGTTGGGTTTGGGGGGAAAAGAGGGTTCTGGGGTTTTTTGGGATGGATCAGCTGGGGTGGGAATATCCCAGGGTTTGCTCCAAGGAGGAATTGCTGGGAAATGAGGTTTTTGCAGGATAATGTGGAATTTTGGAGGTGTTTAAAGGAATATTTTGCGTCCCTGGGGTCATTTTGTGGTGCCTCTTCCCATCCTGGGCCAAAACTCCAGCAAATCCTCAAATTACAATGGACAATTCCATGAGGAATTTCTCCTATTTCCTGGCTGGAATCTCCTATTCCCTGCCATTCCTTGGAGCAGCAAATCGAAAGGGAATAAAAAAGCCATTTAACCTCTTTGGAAAACAAAGCTGGAATATTCTATGTGAATTCCTGAACTTTTCCCTCCTGTTCATGCTTGGATTTCTGGGAGCAGCCAGGAGCACTCAGTGAATTTTGGGAATTTTGCCTCCTTAAGGAATTTTTGCCTTTCCAGGTGTTTTTATTCCTTCTCTCTGTGCCTGGGGCTGTAAATCCCAGCTGGGCCCTTCCAAAGGAAATATTCCAGGAGTTTTTTTTCATCCAGGTTTTTGGAGCAGTTGAAAAGTCCCCGTGCTCCTCGAAGGAAATGCCAAGCAGTGGGAGCAGGGAGGAAAAAATAGATGGAAAAGGGTTTTAAGGAGGGTTTTAAAAATAGCGGATCTTGGGAGGAGAAATCTGGGAAAACGTCAGGAGGGAGCCTCAAACCTGAGGGGGAAAGGATTTTCTGGAAAACTGGGATTAATTCATTGCTGGGCTGGGGGGTCTTGGTGTTCTGGGGCTTCTCCCGGCAGCTCCAAGTCCTGAAAATCCAAGGAAAAAGGAAATGTGGGAGAGGGGTGGGATTTGCAGCTGTTTGGGATTGGAAGGGGAACATCGCTGGCTTTACATCCAGGGGATCCAGGAGAGCTGGAAAACGGATGGAGGGACAGGACATGGGGAATGGCTTCCCACTGCCAGGGGGCAGGGCTGGATGGGATTTTGGGAAGGAATTCCTGGCTGGGATGGAATTCCCAGAGAATCCCTGAATCCGTGGAAGTGCCCAAGGCCGGGTTGGGATAATCTGGGAGAGTGGGAGGTGCCGGAGCTGGAGCTGGCTGATCCCTTCCAAGGCAGAACATTCCAGGATTCCATGATCTTCTCTTCCGAAAGCTTTGCAGGACAGACCAAACCCTCCAGTGGAGGAGGTTTAAATCCCAGTAAATTCCAGGGAAATGCCCGTCTGGAGGCTCCTCGGGACAGAAAACCAAACCAAAGCAGAACAAGAGAAACAGCGAAGGAAAATGACAGCCATGGAAGTGCTCCCGTTTAACCTTCATCCTCGGGAAGAAATCCACGGAGATGAGGAAAAGCTCCCGGGATTTACTCGGGGTTAAATAAAGCAAATCCTGGAATGTGCCGGCAGTAATTCCCTGCCAGCTGGGACGTTACCCTGGAGTGGGAGTGGGGGCACAACCGGCAGCCTTTTCCAGGAGAGGAATTCACAGAATCATGGAATGCTTTGGGTTGGGAGAGACCTTGAAGCTCCTCTCATCCCACCCCTGCCAGGGGCAGGGACACCTCCCACGATCCCGGGGCGCTCCAAGGCCCTGCCTTCAAATTCCTTGGATCTGGGTGCCTTTTAAAGGGCTGGAAAACTGGGAAAAGCTCTCCCAAGCCTCTGCAGGGGGAGGTTTCAGTGCCGTGGCCAGGGCAAGGCCTGCCTGGAGCCTTTTCCGTGTCCTCCTGAATTATTCTGGAATTATTCGGGAATTATCCCTGCCAGCTGCGCCTTTGCATCTGTTAATTAGACTTGGTGGGAGAAATGAATCCCGGCCCTAATTCCCTGTCTGGATATTCATTATGGAAGCAGCAGCAGCAGCCAGGATGTCAAGGAGGATTAAGCCAGGAGCTGGGAAGTCACAGGTGGCTCCAGCATGGATTCCAAACCCGTGTGTGGAGAAACTGATGGAATCGAACCCCAGAGCATCCCAATTTCCCTGGGGCAGCATGGAAAATTCCTTCCCAGTGCGCCCAGGGAGGGAATTCCCCCCAGGCTGGCGCTGAACTGGTCACGGCGTCCTGCTCCCTGTTTTTCTCGGGGATGATAAATGGGGTTGGATCCCCCAGCCCCAGGAATTCTCCCAGCCCCTTTCCCAGACCTCGAGGCATAAAGGCAGCATTTTCCAGAGGGTGCTCCAGCCCCTGGATGATCCCTGAGGAGCCCCGGCAGGAACAAGAGCTCCGCTGTCTCCCTCAGCCCCGCGGCCCCGGGGTCCTCTGGATGACCTCGCACGGTCGCTCCTGGAGAAAATCAAGTGCATAGGAAGCGGGAAGGGGGGGAAACCTTGGAATTTCCTGCCTGGATCTTCTCCCAACCCCTCCCTGAGCCTGGATGGGGCCGGGGGTCGAGCACCAACCGCAACCCGGAGCGTTTGGGAATCAACCCCGGGGCTTTGGGATGCGTTCCCAGCCCCATTCCCGGCGCCGGCAGTGCGGAGGTGTCCCGAATTCCCGAATTCCCGGTGTCCCGGGGAGGCAGCGCTGGGCCGGGGTTTAATTAAGCGCTGAGCATGACGCCGGTGTTAATTCCGTGCGTTCGGAGCTGCCCACACACCCCCGGTCGCCATGGCAACGTTAATTTGTTTTGGAGCCTCCGCTCGGGTGGATTTGGGAATTTTTTTTTGTTTGTTTGTGCATCTCCTTTTCCTTCCCCCTCCTTTTCCTTCCCCCTCCTTTCCTTCCCCCTCTCCCCTTTCCCTTCTTCCCATTCCCTCTCTCCCGTCTTTTCCCTCCTTGTTCTCGCTCCCCCTCTGAATCCCTGAACTAAAATTCCTTGCCTGGAATTAAAAAAATCCCTTCCCCGACCCCCGGCCAGGCATGGCCATCCCACAGCCTCGGATTTCCCGGGATTATCCCAGATTATCCCAGCTGTCTTTCCCGAATCACACTCCTGCTCCCCAAAATGTGATCCATGGTTTCCCTTTCCCACACCCTGTCCCGGGTTGAAAACTGGGAATAACTCTTTTGGAGGGTCTGGCTGTGGTGCCGGGATTCCCTGGAATGTTTGGAAGGGATTTTCAGGATTCCTTGGAATGTTTGGAGGGGATTTTCCCTCTGCTGAACTGCTGAGGGAGAGGAATTAAGGGAAAGAAGCAAGGGAAGAGTTTGGCGTCTCCTCGGAAAGGTTCCCCAGCATTCCAAGGGATCTCTGGGCCACGGAGGGGCTGGAAGTTGGGGAAAAGAGAGGGGAGAGACCTGGATCCAGTGGAAATGGGGAGCAATGGAAGTGGGATGGAGCACCCCAGGATGCAGTAGGGTAGATCCAGCGGGATTGTGCTGCGGAAGCTGCGGATTTACGGCTCCCCATAAACCCTCCCCTCCATCCCTCTCCATGTCAAATTCCCTGGAAAAATCTTCCACTCAGTTTCCTGAGCTCCTTATGAGCAAGGCCCTTAAATATTCCACGTGCCTGGAATTGGCACCAACTGTCCGGGGCTTTTCCCTTTTTCCAGGGTTTCCCTTGGGTGATTATTCCCCCACATCCTCAATTTCCTGCTCTCTGAATCCATAAAACCCAATGGCACAGGGATCAATCCACACACTTCCTCAGGAATGATGGAAAATCAGCATTTGGGGCAGCTTCTCCTGTAATTGGGGAAATTAAGAGGAACAGCTTCCAGAGCCTTCCATGCCTTATCCTGGGACAAGGTGGGTTAGGATCCATTTCCCATTTTAGGATCCAATTCCCAGTTTAAGATCCATTTCCTGAGTTGGGATCTATTTCCCAGATTAAGATCCAATTCCTGGTTTTGGATCCACTTCCCAGGTTAGGATCCAATTCCCATTTCAGGTTCCATTTCCTCTTTTAGGATCCAGCTCTCAGGTTAGGATCCATCCCAGAATGGATTCCCAGTTGTAGTTATGGGAAGTTTTCCTAAAAAAAAAAGGTGTTGGAACACCGGGATTTTTGCTTTCCACCTCTGGCAGGGGCAGGATTGAGCCCGGAATTCTGTCCTGCTCTACTTTGGGAGTTAAAAAAGGATTTGTGGACATCTCAGGCAAGAGGAAAAAATGGGAATTTCTGTCCTTCCAGTGGGAGCCACATGTGGCTTTTGTCTGCTCCAACAGAAAATTCCCATTTTTTGAACTCCTGAGCATCGCCCCAAATCCCAGATTTTAAACCAACAAGCGCCTCTGCCTCCCAGAAATCCGTGGATTTGCCCAGGCCGTGTTTTTGTGTGGATTAATGATTCCAACACGGAATTTCTTGTTCCATAATGGATAAATTCCCTGTTCGGGGAGTGCCAGCCGTTATTAATTAAGCCCAGCCCAAGGATTTGTTTGCTTTGATGTCTAAAGCTGCAGCTCCGCTCTTTTTTTTTTTCCTCCCTGCTTGTTAAACTTAATCAAAAGCAATCAAAAACGCTTCCCTAAATTAGAGCAAATTAATTCCCAACAAAAGGGGAAAGTCTCCGGTAGCACAAATGGAAAAGGAATTAAAAATAATCAGAGATGGGAGTAGGGGTAATCTAAATTTAAATACCGGCTTTGGCTCCTGGGCTGCATTCTGGAGGGGTGGAGCAGGGTTAGGATGGGTTTAAATGCTGGGTTTGGATATTGGGTTTATTCTGGACAGGTTTCAATGCTGGGTTTGGATATTTGGTTTATTCTGGACAGGTTTCAATGCTGGGTTTGGATATTGGGCTTGTTCTGGGTGTGTTAGGATGGGTTCCAATCTGGGTTTGGATATTTTCTTTATTTTGGATGGGTTAGGACTGGTTTAAATGCTGGGTTTGGTTATTTGGGTTGTTCTGGGTGGGTTAGGATGGGTTCCAATGCTGGGTTTGGATATTGGGTTTATTTTGGATGGGTTAGACGGGTTTAAATGCTGGATTTGTTCTGGATTTGGTTTATTCTGGCAGGGTTAGGATGGGTTCCAATGCTGGGTTTGAATATTGGGTTTATTCTGGACAGGTTTCAATGCTGAGTTTGGATATTTGGTTTATTTTGGATGGGTTAGGACGGGTTCCAATGCTGGGTTTGGATATTGGGTTTATTTTGGATGGGTTAGACAGGTTCCAATGCTAGGTTTGTTCTGGATTTGGTTTATTTTGGATGGGTTAGGATGGGTTCCAATGCTGGGTTTGGATATTGGGTTTGTTCTGGACAGGTTCCAGTGCTGGGTTTGGTGTCGTTGCAGAGCAGAGCCTGGAGGCCGGAGCTCGCGGATCCGAGCGGATTCCCGAGGCTCCTGTGTACGTGTTTATCCCTGTTTATCCTTTATCCTCCCTGGCACCACCTGCTGCCGTGTGGGAAATCTGGGAAATCGCAGCTGCCCACGGGCTCCGAAATCCAGGAATGGGAGCAGGAACAGTGCCCAGGAGCTGTTCCCAGTGCCTGGAAAATGGGATTTGGAGAAGGGATGTGGGGCTGGGGATGGTGGAGCGGCAGCCGGGATGGCAGCAGCTCAGGGAGAACCATGGGATCATGGAATTCCAGAGTGGTTTGGGTGGGAAAGGACCATCAGTCCCATCCACTTCCAACCAGGACACCTCCTGCTATTCCAGCTCGCTCCAGCCTGGCCTTGGACGCTTCCAGGGATCCAGGGACAGCCACGGATTTTCTGGGAATTCCAGTCCAGCCAGGAATTCCTTCCCAAAATCCCACCCAATTTCTCATTTTCCAATCTGAAGCCATTCCCTGGGTCTTGTCCCCCCATCCCTTATCCCAAATCTTTTCCAGCTCTCCTGGAACCCCTCTGGGCTCTGGAAGTGGCTCTGAGTGGCACTCCCAGTGATCCAGGAGCAGCCACAGATGGTCTGGGAATTCCAGGCCAGCCAGGAATTCCTTCCCAAAATCCCATCCAATCTCCCCTTTTCCAGTTTCAATCCATTCCCTGTGTCCCGTCCCTCCATCCCCTGATCCCAAATCCCTCTACAGCTCTCCTGAAGCCCTGTCAGGGACTCTGAGGATTCCGTGGAATTTTCCCTTCTCCAGAGGAGCATTCCCAGCTCTTCCAGAGCAAAAGAGCTCCGGAATCCTGGACTGGTTTCAAGAAGACTTTCAATCCCACTCCATCCATGGACAGGAACACTTCCCACTGTCCCAGGGGCTCCAGCCTGACCTTGGGCACTCCCAGGGATCCAGGGGCAGCAACAGCTTCCCTGAGAATTCCATCCCAGCCAGGAATTCCTTCCCAATATCCCATCCATCCCTGCCCTCTGGCAGTGGAAGCCATTCCCTGTGTCCTGTTCCTCCACCCCTTATCCCAAATGCTTTCCAGCTCTCCTGGAGCTCCTCTGGAAGTGGCTCTGAGCTCTCCCTGTGTCCTTCCTTTCTCCAATAACTCCAAGTCTTTGCTCCAAGTCTTTGCTCATCCCAGGACTCTGTTGGATTTCTGGGTCAAACTGAGCTCCTCATCCCCCAGCATCCCAAATTCCTTGGACAGCTGTCCCTGGGCTTGGAGCCACCTGGGATGGTGGGAAGTGACCCTCCCCATGGGGCCGGGTGGGATTGAGGGTCCTCTCCAAGCCAGACCATTCCAAGATCCCACTGTGATGTGGAACCGCCAATTCCCGCTCCGAGACCAAGCTGTGGGTGATTTTGGTTAAAGGGAGACAGAATTCCTGAAATTGAGGAACAAGCATTTAATGGGAGCCTGTCCCAAATTTTCCCAGTTGTTCCATTAACACCCAGCGAGGAAACATCCCAAATCATCCCTTCCCATTGGAAGTCCCCCTCTCCAAACCACACTGGGCCGCGGAGCCGCGCTTGAACCATCGGAATATTCTTCCCAGCGCCAGACACTCGGGATAATCCGTCCGGGCACTCGGGAATTCGCTGCCACCAAGGACCGGCCCCGGTGTCACCCGCACTCAGCGTCAGGACCGGCTCCTTGTTAGCGCCAACGCCGAGCACATCCCGCTGTTTTCCCGTCTCCGGGAGAGGGGAAGAAACCCTTCCTGACAGCTTGAATAACCTTTCCCTGCTCCCGTTCTCACTCAGGAAGCGCTGACGTTCCCGGCTCGGGGCAGCTGCGAAGAGCAGAGGGCGGGGAGCGGGGGGCGGGAAGTGTGGGGTTGTGCCGGCTAAAAATACGGCGAGTCTGGCACGTTCTGCCTTTTCCTTGGAATTCAAAATCCCTCCTGTGCTGCTCCAAGGGTGGCCCTAATTAGGGGTGTCAGAGCGCGAACAGATTTTTTCGGGTGTGGGGATTTTTTTATTCCCCCTTTTCCCACCACACTTTTTTTTTTTTTTTTTTTNNAGGGGGGGCAGTTTAGCAGCAAATCGCACTGAGAAGGAGGGGAATGGCTTCCCACTGCAACAGGGCTGGGATAGATTTTGGGAGATTCCCAGAGAAAACTGTGGTTGCCCCATCCCTGGAAGTGTCCCAGGCCACGCTGGAATCACCTGGGGTAATGGAAGGGGGCCCAGTGGAACAGGATGGGATTTGAGGCACATTCCCACGCAAGCCACTCTGGAATTTCATTCCTGGTGCCTTTTCCTGCTCCGACAATCTACTGGCAGGAGGGCCAGGAGCCTTTGTGTCCCCTCTTGGTGCTGGTGACGTCCTTGCAGAAGAAAAGCCCCCAAACAAAGCCAGGACTCGTTGGTTAATTACATTTTAACAGCAAAATAATTCAGTGAGTCAAAGCCACTGATTGAGTCAATCCTGTCCTTCTGTGGGGGCCGAGGATTCGGGCGTTGTTTATTCCCATTAAATTCCTGCTGCTCCTGCCAGGGGATGAGGGGAGGAGGTGATGGGAGGCCCACAAAAGCTGCTCGGACCCCCAAGGTTTGGGGTGGATTTGGGGTTTTGGGGCTGTCTGGGGAGGAACCCGACGACTGCAGCACCCCGGGTCCCCAAACCCGTGTCCTTGTGCTTTTCCCGCAGCCTCGGAACGGATCCCAGCTTTGGGGTCCTCCCATGACCTCCCTCATGCCAGATCAGCCAGCGGGAGGTGGGGCCCTTCTGGAAGTGCCCCTTTCCCCCCCTTTTCCCCCCGTTCTGACTCGGGTGACTCACGCAGCTCCTCCAGAGAAAGCTTTTCCTCGGGGGAGCCGCAAAATCCGCGGCGCTTGAGGAGCAGCGGAGCCTTAAACCGCGGCTGTGCTGGCAAACGCCAGGCTGCGAATCTGGCCCGGGATTTTTTCAATTAAGCTTTTCTTTTCTTTTCTTTTCTTTCTTTTTTTTTTTTGGTGGGTGTGTGTGTTTTGTGGGGTTTTTTTCCTCTCTGAGAGGCGAATTAATTGATATTTGCTCAGTGTGTCAAAATAGCTGCGGTGCGTTGGAGTGCCGCGCTCGGATTGGGAAGGGAAGGGAAGGGAGGGTGACTCAGTGGGAAGGGAATTAAAAGCAGCAGCTCCTGCTCAAGGCCAAGCTCAGTTCTGCTCCGAGGAACGGGAGGGGAGCACGTGGATTGCAGGGAAGCTGTTCCTGAGCTGCTTTGGGGGGATTCACCTCGTTTTCCCTCTTCCCAGGGTTTTATGGAAAAGTTGGAGCACTGGGTTGGGGTGGAATTCCCAGAGAAGCTGCGGCTGCTCCAGCCCTGGAAGCATCCAGGGCCAGGTTGGAGCAATCTGGGACAGTGGGAGGTGTCATGGTTGGAAGTGGATGGGATTTAAGGTCCTTCCAACCTGAACCATTCCATGATTTTGTTTTCCTGTCCATCTGTGGCTGGATTCCATCTGTGGCTGTCCATCTGATTCCAGCCCTAGATGCCGGGAATCTGCTGGGCAGGAGGGCCTGGAGTGCCAGGACACAGGGAATGGCTTCCCACTGTCAGCAGGCAGGCATGGGTGGGATTTTGGGAAGGAATTCCTGGCTGGGAGGATGGGGAGAGACTGGGATGGAATTCCCAGAAGATCTGTGGCTGCCTCTGGATCCCTGGGAGTGCCCATGGCCAGGCTGGAGCAACCTTGGGACAGTGGGAAGTGTTGGAATTGGAACTGGATGGGATTTAGGTCCCTACCAACCCAAAGCATTCCATGATTCCCTGATCTTCATCTTCCATGGAGGATGAGGAGAGGCTGGGCTGCCGGATTTGGGAATGCCATGGATCCATGCTCATGGTTGGGTAAACACATCCCTGGGCTTGTTTGCTCCAGCAGAGACGCCGTTCCTCGGGGGGTGAGTCTCCAGCGAACGCTCATAGAAACCTTAATCCCATTAAAGATATTAATTAAGAATCTATTAATTATACTATTCCAGCTCACTCGGGGCATCCCTGGCCCCACCTGGCAGGGGGAAAACCCCCGGATGTTTAATTCCAGCTTTCCCAGCTCCCGCTGCAGAAAGCCAGCATCCCCAGTTCCAGGGGCTCCGACTTTCCCAATTAAACCCCATTTTTTCCGTGCCCTCCCTCCTCCTGCTCTGCTCCCATTTATCTCCCCTCATTTGTCACCTTGATTCATTCCCCATCTCCCACTGGGGCTGTGGAGTTGAGTGCGGGATTAGGGGGAGTTTAATTGGATCGCCCTCCCACCATCAGCTCCAATAAAACTTTATGGAAAGATAAAAATCTCCCAGGGTTTTCCGGAACAAAAGGGGCCGGGGAGGGGATTGGCGTCGCTTTTCCACCTCCCATTTCATTTTTTATTTTTTTTTTCCGGTTAAATTCTCTGCCAAGCCGCGTTCGAGGCTGATTAACCAGGGAAGGGAGGATTTCTGGGAGCTGCGTTATCCCATTTTTCCGTGTGTAAGCACTCGCTGGCTGCTGCTCTCGCCCTCTCACCGTGATTCCCCCTGACAGGAAGATGAATTGGGCTCCGGCCGGGGAGAAAATAACATTTATTTCACATGGAAAAAGTGCTGAGCCGTGGGAGAAGCGGGAGCGGGGAGGTCAGGATGGGGGAGCGGGGATGGGAAGGGAGGGATGCACCTGGATTTGGGATCCTCGGATGTAGAACCCCTGGTTATCCCAGTTTAGGGGCTCAGGTTTAACATCCCAGGCACTGGGAATGTGTTATCCTGGTTTAGTGGAACATTCCTGATGATCTCTGGGCACTGGGAATGTGTTGTCCTGGTTTAGTGGAACATTCCTGATGATCTCTGGGCACTGGGAATGTGTTGTCCTGGTTTAACAGCTCCTGTTTAACATTCCTGGTGATCTCCAGGCACTGGGAATGTATTTCCAGCCTGGAATTTCCATGGAAAGGCACCATGTGTTTCTCTGGGGACCTCTCCCAGCCTGAATCCCCATCCTGCTGTGTTCATCCCATTCCATTTTCCCACTGTCCTTATCCCGCTCCTTTTCATCCGGGAGTTACCAGGGAGGATCGAGGCCTTCCAGAGGGATCCAGGAGCTGGTTGAGTCTGCCTGGCTCTGGGAAAATCTGGGAAGGATCCCAATTCCCTCATCCTCCACTGCAGAGCCCCCAGTCTTCCCCTGATGGGGGCTCTCCCAGCCCAATGCAAAATTCCCAGGAAAAATGGAAAGTGCCATCACTCCAGAGGAACACGAGGAGCTGCTGAACCCAGCCGAGGCTTGCAGGAAAATCCAATTAAAATCTGGGAAAATCTGCCCTTTCCTTGCTGGTTTTGCTCCTCTCTCTTATCCTGGGATCTGTTCCCAATAGGAAAAAAATCCAAGGTAATCATTAGGGTGGGAATTGTTCCAGTTCCTGTTAAAAATAATCCTGGTTGGGTTTTTTATTTTTTTTCCTGCTGCTTTTGAGTCTTTTGGGTTCTCGGCCCAACTTTTTCTTCTCCTGAAGTGACATTTGGGGGGGAAAGTGGGGGAAGTGTGAAAGGAGGAGGCGGAACAAAGGAAGGGCATGAAAATATGGAAAATTGGGGGTGGCTGGCGGGGAAAGAAGGAGGGGAGAGTTTGAGGCTCTTGCGGAGTGAGATTCCCATCCCAACTGCCCCCCAAAGAGCAGGGAAAAGGCAGCAGGGAGGGTGCATGACCCTGCAAAGAGGATCCTGTTGGGAACTGAGGGTAGGGAACGGGGCTGGAGCATCCAGAGGGAGAGGTAGGGGTTGGGGAACCCCTTGGAGCCGGGAATGTTCGGGTTGGAATGTTCTTAGAGCCGGGAATGTTTGGTTTAGAGCATTCTTGGGAGTTGGGATTGTTGGGGTTGGAGCATCCAGAGGGGAAGGTCAGGGTTGGAACATCCCTTGGAGCCGGGAATGTTAGGGTTGGAATGTTCTTGGAGCTGGGAATGTCAGATTTGGAACATCGTTGGAGCTGGGAATGTCAGGGTTGAAGCTTCCAAAGGGGTAGGTCAGGTTGGAGAAACCCTTGGAGCGGGGAATGTCGGATTTGGAGCATCCCTGGGAGTTGGGAATGTTGTGTTTGGAGCATGCCATGGAGACTTTTCCTGTATTTTTGCCTTCCCTTCCCGAGTTCTGGAGCCTGTCCCAGCCCACCCTGGAATTCCCTTCCCTCCAAACCCCTTTGGGAAGCATCCACCAGGCAACTGGAGGCAATTCCAGGCAAAGAGAAAATTCCTCTGCCAGAATCAGAGAGGACCTGGATTCACTGCCAGCTCCTCCGGGGACAGTGGCGGGGACAAAGGGACATTGTCCGATCCTTTCTGGCTCCAAGTCTGGATTTTGTCAGAGTTTTCCAGACCCCAACTGGATCTGCCACAGGTCGAATATCCCAGCATGGAACAGGGGTGGAACTGCTCTGGTGGGATCAACTTTTACTGGCTTTGAGCTTTTAAAATGTGCATTTCTACACAGAATTATTCTGTGCCTCAGTTTCTCCCCCGTCTGCTGACTGCCCCAACTCTGCTTCCCCTCTGTTTCCCTGCTCCCAAAATTCCGATTTTCTGGCCCAGCCGGTGAAACCTCGAGGGTTTCAGTGCCCTTGGTTGGGGTCTCTCTGAATCCCCCCTTGCCTCCCCTCTTCCCGCTGCGTTGTGGGGCTGCCCTGGGCAGCTTTTCCAGCCCAGAGCTCATTCCAGAGGCTTTCCTGTCGGGAGAGGCTGCTCCGAGGGGCTGGCAGAGGAGCGCCGGCGCCTCGGCGGCTCCGCCAACGGCCCAATTCCCGTTTTCCAGGGAGAACACGACGCTTTTCCCCCCATTTGGCAATCAGCCCTCAGAGCTGCTCCAGAGGGAAAATCCCAATTTCCTTTGCCTCGTGCTGCCCGATCCGAGCAGCCCCAGCGCTGCTGGGCCAGATCAGCCCCGTGCCCCGGCCCGGGGGGTCTCCAGCTCTTGGAGTGAAAAATGAGGAAAATCTTGGAATTTTGGCCGATCAGCGGGTTCCTGGCAGGGCTGGGGGTGCGGGGCTGCGGTCGGTGCTGATCCAGGGATGCGAATCACCCAGGAGCGACCCAGCAGCATCAAGAGATGAATTAATTACCGGCGAATTGCTAATGAGGCGTTGTGAGTCAGCAGCGGTTTGATCTCGGGCACGCGAGGAAGGAGCTGCTGGAAAAGGGTTTGGATTGAAGCTGGTGGAAAAGGGTTTGGATTGAAGCTGTTCCACGGGTGGGGACGGGCCACGATTGCAAATGAGGCTCCCGGAGCATCCCAAAGCCCCTCGGTGCTTCCAAAGGAGCATCCCAAAGCTTTTGGATCGTGTTCCCAACCCCATGGGATGCTCGAGTTGGCGCCGCCACTGACCCCGTGCCAGCATTCCCACCTGGGGCTGCTCAAGCTCCTCTGGAATCCCCACTGGGAAAGTCCAGCCTGGGCCTGGTATGGCTGTGAGGGGTTCTGGGTGTGAATCCCACGCCGAGTATTCCAAAAATGATCCCTAAAAATCCATCCCCAGCAGCACCACGGGGCTCCCAGTGCTGGCCTGGGCCTCCCACGGCGCCGGGAATGTGAACCCCATGGAGGGGCTGGTGGCACTGAGGACACTGGGACCCTCTCCCCAGAAAGGGAATTGATGGCACTGGGAACATCTCCGGGCACTGGGACCCTCCCCTTCTCTGGGCTGGTGGCACTGGGGACACCTCCGGGCAGGAGAGGCTCTGGAAGAGAGGAAATCCAACATTTCCAGCTGGCAGAGGCGGCGGGAGGGCGGCTCCGCTCAGCTCGCGGCTGACAGGGAGCCTCTGTTCTCCTCCTCGGAAAGGCTTTTAAGGGCCCCGCGAAGGACGGGCAATTACGGGAAGGTTCGCGCTCTCCGCGGGGCGTTGTGGATCGCTCGTGGATGTTTTGCCGAGCAGGAGAAGAGAAAACAAAACAAAACAAAACAAAACAAAAAAAAAAAAAAAAAAAAAAAAAAAAAAAAAAAAAAAAAAAAAAAGGATTTTGGAGAGAGGGAAAAGCGGTGCGGTCAGACCCGGCCGCCGCCCCGTGCTGGCGCCGATCCTGGGGTTAATGGAGCTCCGTAATTAGCGCTGTCATTAGCGCTGCTCATCAGGGGAGGGAGGGGGCTCATCCGTAAAGTCCTGGAGAGATCCAAAGGGTAGAGCCGGGGGAGAGGGGGAAGCGAGCGAAGGACTCTGGGGTGGCTCAGAGGGCGCGGGCAGCCGGGCCAGCGGCCTCTGCCGGGGCTGGCGGCCCTGGGGACCCCTCTGGGCACAGCTCCCCTCCCTGCAGCTGAAATCCAGCAGGAATTCCAGCCTCCACCAAACCTTTCCCGGGATTTTTCCCAGCTGGAAGTGGGTCGGGAGCAGCTCCCAGAGCTGGGAGCCGAGCATCAGTTTTAATTTTCCCCGTGCAATTCCCGCTGCACGGAGGTGCCATCCTGATTTATTCCAGGTTATTTCCAACCTGCCGGAGCTGCTCCCAGGATCCCCAAAGAGCTGCGCTGGAGGCTCCCAGAAATCCCAGGAAAGCCGGGATTCCAGAGGCTGGAAAACCCCCCCGTCCTTCCCTGTCCATCAGCCGGCACTGGCGTCATTCCCGATTTCCTGCTGAGCCACCAGTGGAGAAAGTGGCACTGGGGGATGTTTCCCCCTCCGCCCACGCTGCGGTTTTCCGCACGGCTGGGAATTGTGGCTGTTTCCATGTGTTTTCACTGGAATCCTAATTCTGGGGAAAAAAAAAAACAAATAACCTTTCCATACAGAGCTGATTTAATTTCTTTTCCCTTGGCTCTGCTTGCCCTTCAGTCTTCCATCGCTTTCCCTTTTCCAGAGGCAAAATTCCCTGTGAATCCCTGAGATTCCTCCTGGAGAGGAAAAGTGGGAGCAAAGCAAGATTCCTGAAGCCTGGATGAGGCTTTTTTTTGGGATCAAACCGCTCGGCTGATCTGTGCCGAGGGAGCCATCCCCATTAATTCCATGTGCAAGCTGTTTTCCCAGGGAATTTCTTGCGTCACCGGCATCCCAGCAGGGCTCCATCCACCTCCTGCCGCTCGCCCTTCGCTTGGAAAAGGTGATGGATGCTGTTCCTGCTGCCAGCCCCTTCCCACACGGATCCTGCCGCTTCCCAGGAGCCGGAAAAATCCACAATAATTCCCTGCGTCACCTTCGCCGGGCTGCCAAGGCCCAGGGGAAAAAGCCGTGGAAAAACTGTGGAAAAAGCTGGATTTTATAAAACCCGAAAGGTCGGGGCAGCTGTCAGGAAAGCAATGGTGCGATGATTCCATAAATAAGCTGGAAAAACAGGGATAGGGCAGAGGGAAACTGGGAGCAAGAGCAGCTTGTGGGGTCATGAGAAAAAAACCTGCTGGGATGTGTTGGAGGACAAATTCCAGGAAAAGAATCGGATCCAGATGGCCAGGGCTGGATGTTGGGGATGGGAATTGTCCTTCTGGAGCCAGATCCAGCTGGAACGTGGGAATTGTGTGTTTACCCCTGATTATTTCCATGCGCTGGGGATTATTTTTCCCTCCAGGAGAAGGTGGATGCTCAGCTCTGCTCTTTTCCAGGCGGGATCAGCTCTTCACCCTCCTCACCCCATGGATCCCTCCCTGGTGGGTGGATAATGAATTCCTTCTGGACTCTGGAATTCCTGCTCCAGAGAGGAATTGCAGGAGCAGGGAGGCTCCAAACCCGAGGAATTCCTGCGTAAGGTGCAGTTTTCCAGTGGGAAGTTTTTCAGCTCCTGCCTCTTCCAGTAATGCCAGCATTCGGTGGCAGATCCATCCAAATTCACCAGCATCTCCAGGGGAATTCCCGGATCCTGTGAAGCCATTCCCAGGAGCTCCCATGCATTGCTCCCCTTCTGCTTTTCCTCACTGTCCCGGACTCCGCGGGGAGCTGGGATTGGGATTCCCACCGGGATTGGGATTCTTCACTTCCCACTCTCAGAGCAGGAGCTGGGATGTCTCTGTCACCTCCATGTTTCCCAAAATTTGGAGAATGTTGGATTTTGGCCTCAGGATTCCTACAAACCCCTGGAATCCCTTTGGAGCATCTCCCAAAGGATCCCATTAGCGTCACTGTGTTCCTTGTGGGATTTTCTCCCTGTTTGACGAGCCAGGGAATGGTGGCAGGGTCTGGATCTGGAGGGGAGGACTGAAGGGATGAGGGGCCAGCAGAGCTTTTCCAATCTTTTGTTTTCCCCTAAAAATCTGGATCTGATGATCCCGCTTTGCTGGTTCTCATTTTCCCTCCTGCTCATTAATTAATTATCAGTCCTGTTCCACCTCCTAATCCCTCACTAATCCTTGGATATGGGGTCGCTGCCAGTTGGAAGCGCAGGATCCCAGAGGCGACATCGATTTCCCAGCCCTCAGATGCTTCCCACATGTGAGCGGGAAGAAATTTTGGGAAAAACACAAAAGAAGAGGAAAAACATGGACAGAAGGATCCCAAGCTGAGGCTGCCCCATCCTGAGAAGTGTCCAAGGCTCCAGGAGGTCTCCCTCAGGTTTATTCTGAGCTTGGATTCATCCCATCGGAGCCGCCGGTGAAATCCTGGAGCAGCCTTGGATTTGTCCAGGCTTTTTTCCCATGGATTTGCAAGCTCATTACACGGCCAGGCCTGACGGCATTCCAGGGAGGAGCAGAGTGGGATAATCCCCACCACGATCCCCAAAATCCAGCCCAGAGCTCCACGGAGCTGTGGCTGGGCGAGCTGCAGGCGGGGGAGGGGGGGGGGGGGTTATCCCCCATCCCTCCTTTCAAACCCCACAACCCGCATTCCAAACCCCCTATCCTGCATTCCAAACCCCACATCCCTCATTCCAAACCCCACATCCCGCATTCCAAACCCCATATCCTGCATTCCAAACCCCACATCCCTCATTCCAAACCCCACATCCCGCATTCCAAACCCCATATCCTGCATTCCAAACCCCACATCCCTCATTCCAAACCCCACATCCCGCATTCCAAATCCCTCATCCCAAGTTCCAAATCCCGCACCCCACACCGCTTCCCACATTCCAAATTCCAAAGCATCTCTGAATGCCTCGGGAAGCAGAATTCCCACCCAGCCATGAAGTTGTGATTCTGACCCCTAAAAAAGTCCGTATTCCCTGGATTTAAGGAGCAAGAGGTGGGATCCTGGATAACCAAGGACACAGCCGGGAATCCTGGGAAAACACAGCAGGTCCTGGTACCTGCTGCCATCCTGGAAGTGTTCGAGGCCAGATTTGAGATCCTGGGATAGGGAAGGTCTCCCATTCCAGGGATGGGCTCTAAGATCCCTTCCCAATTCCACGATCCCACAATTCCTGAAGGAGCTCCAGGAAAGAGCCGCTGATTAAATCCATCTGATCCACTCCGATGCTCCCAGGGCTGTGACATCCATAAAAAATGGGGCCAGGAAATCAATTATCCCAAGGAGCTTCTGGGAGCCAGCAGGCAGTGCTTGGAATGCCGAGGGCACATTCTCCTCTATGGCTGGATCCTGAGGGCTGCAGAAGGAGTTTGGGAATTCTTTAATTAATGTGATTTATGTTCCTTCCCTTGACTGAATCCCTGGAGCTTCGGAAATCCGTCAGAGGGAGCAGGCGGCATCAACTTCCGTGTCCAGCCTGGAGTCCCGGTGGATGTGGGGTGGTAATGAGGAAAAATCCCACCGGCAAAGCAGCTGGAATGTTCCTGGATAGGCAAAACTGGGAACGAGGATCAGGGATCTGGCAGGTGTTGGTTGGGCCATCCTTCATCCATCGGGGCGGCCTGGCTGGATTCAGGGGATCCAAAAGGAGCCAAAATCAGGGATGGACAAGGAGATAAGGAGCCAGAAGCTGGGATTTGCTTAAAATCAGGGAATCAAAGCCAGGCCAGGTCCTCGGGAGCTGGGGAAATGAGGGATTTATACCTCAGGAGGAGGAGAGGAGCTCTGGAAGCTCCCGGGTATCTGGGATTGCAGCCCCATTCCCACATCCTGCCGGAGCTCTTCCCTCGCCAGGCTCCAGCCCCATTCCAAAGCTCCCAGCTGGGCTTTTCCCTGGATTTTTAGGGATTTGGTTGAGCTCCTCCTCCCTCTCGATCCCAATTAAAACAAAGGGAAAGCGGAATGAAAGCTGAAATCTTTGGAGAGGGAGGATGGAACGAGGCAATTATTTTGTGCTTGGAAATTGTTCCCTAATTGTGCCAGGAGTTGTGTCCAGAGGGAACCAAGAAAGGGATTTAATTGGATTTGGGAAGGGAAGGAGAGCGGAACAAGCAGAACTCAGCTCTTGGGATGGGCTGGAGCTCGGAGCATCTCAGCAGGAAAATTGGGATTGAATCCATTGATTTGGGGAGCTGGGTGCAAATTCCCTGGGACTGCGCCACTGCCTTTTCCCCAAGAATCCTCCTGGGGTGCGGGAGAGCCCTTGGAGCAGCCTGGAGCTCTTTTCCATGTAGGAATGGCGGGACCTGGATCCAGGGATCACTGGAAATGCCCTGATCATGGAAACTGAGGCGGACGTGGATCACGGCAATATCCAGGTCTGGAAAATGTGGGAATGAGACAGGAATCCATGGAGGGGATTTTGGCCCAGGATTTGGAAATTCTGGGAAGTTCTGAGGAAGGGGCTGGGAAATAGGGAGTGAAGAATTCCCAGAACTTCCGAGGGATGGGCGGGAATCCCCCATGTCCCAGGCCCGGGCAGGAATCCCCCCTTTTCCCACTGCTCCTCATGGAATGTCTGACAGGAATTGGGAATGATGACAGTTTCCTTGTGTTTGGCTCTTAGCATTTTTTAGGGTTGGGATTAACGCTGGAGAGAGGATTTTTCCTCGTTTGGGCTGACGCTGGTCAGTTTTTACTGATGTCAGAGGTTTTACCAGTGTGGGGCTCTTAAGCTCAGGGGGCAGAAATGGCGATGATGGTTTCTTTCTAGAGGGTCGTTTCGGGGCAGAAAACAAAACAAAATTAATGAATAACTGTTGGTTAAATTACTTTTATTTCTGATTTAGTAACTGCTTGTTGCCCGCACTGTGGACTCTCCTGCCTAATCACGGAGCGTCACTCGAGCTCACGAAGGAGGAGGCGGGAAAGAAGGAGGGCAATGCTTTAAATCTTCCGCCTTGCTCGGCGTGTGTCACCGTATCTTAAAACTTTAAACTGTGCGCTTAGTTTCTCTTCTTTCCAGTTGTTAATTCCCAACAGCTTCACTCAGAGCACGGAGCGATGGAGGCTCCAGAGGTGGAGATTCCTCCCCATCCCAGGCTTTAAGGAGCAGGAAATCCGAGCAGGAAGGGGCTGCATTATTTAAAAATGTGCTGCTGAATAATTTATCCCGGGAGTCTGTGCAGGTTGTACAATATTCCATTACAATATTCCATTAAAAAAAGAAATCAATTACAATTTATGGAGGAAAAAAAAAAATAAATAAATATCCTCCCTTCCCTGCCTTGTGGAAAAACACTGCAGAGGCAAAGATCCTGAGGTTTCCCGGGATCTTTGGGTTTTTTCCCCAAAACTGGTTTCTTTTCCATCCAGCCCCTGTGCCAGATGGAGATCTCAAGGTTTTTTTGGGATCAGGGATGGTTTTCCCCCTCAAATGGCTCCTTTTCCATCCAACCCCTGTGCCAGAGGAAAATCCCGAGATGTTTTGGGATCAGGGATGGTTTTTCTCCTTAACCTGCCTCCTTTTCCATCCAACACTCTGTGTCAGGAGGAGATCCCCAAAATTTTCTGGGTCCAGGGATGTTTTTTCCCTGTAAAACAATTCCTTTTCCACTCAACACCCTGTGCCAGGGTAAAATCCTCAGTTTTTTCAGGATCAGGGAAAAGAAACCCAAACTTTTTAGATTTTTTTCCCCTAAAACTGTTCTGTTTCCACCCTGCCTCTGTGCCAGGTGGAGATCCCAAGGTTTTTTGGGATCAGGGACGGTTTTCCCCCCTCAAAACTGGCTCTTTTTTCCCCTACAAACGTAAAGCAAAGCAGAAATTCCCGGGAACAAGTGTCGGGATCAGCTTGCGGCCATGACCTGCAGCGCTGGGAATGTGTTCCCAATAATCAGCCGGTGTTTATTTAATGGACAATAATTCCGTGCTGAGCCCCGGCGGAACACGGAGTTAATTAAAAATGGCTTTGGAATCCTCCTCCGGGGAGGAGACTTTGTGCTATCCAAGGATTTTTTTGTTAATATTTCTTTCCCACTGCTCTTCCCTCTGTCCGGCCCTGCTGCTGGTTTTGTCTTTTCCCTGGAATTGTGAGGCTGCTTCCAGCTGGATGCCCATGGAAAGTGGGCACTGGAGAGGGTTTGGGTTTAATCTCCTGCGATTTGGGCATTTTTCCTGGTGGGAAATGGTGAAAATTTACCTCTTTTTTCCCTGGGATTCAGGGTTGGGTTGGGTGGGATCACCAAGGGTTCCGCTGGGAGGGAATTCCAGCCATTCCCCGCATCCCTGCTGGGATTTGGGAATGCTGACGGAGGCGCAGTGTGTCCCATCCCAAAAGGAAGGAATGGGGCAAGATTTTGGGAAAACTGAGGCTCACGGAGCCCACCCAGGTTGGCACTGGCAAGATTCGGGTGCAGTCTCAAACCTTGGCAGGACATTCCCAGGGCGATCCCACCAGGATCAACATTCCTGGTGCCACATCCCTGTCCCAGACACCCTTGGATGTGTTTTATCCCATAGATCCCCAGAGGATCCCTCTGTGGGATCAGCATTCCCTGCTCCTCTTTCCCAGATGTGTTTTATCCCATAAATCCCCAACGGGATCCCTCCATGGATATTTCACATGGGATATTTCCACATCCTCCTTCCCACGGCGTCTCCAGGCAGGAACATCCCCCTCTGGAATATCAGCAGCTCCATCACCGCCAGGCCATGAAATCGGAGCCGAGGAAGCGCAGCTGGGAATAATTCACCTCCAACCTGCCGGGAATTCCTGTGGGATGGAGGCCGTGGCTCTGCTCGGGATCATCCCGCTCCTGTTTCCTTGGAGCAGCCTCTTCATCCCGGCGGATCTGATTCCTCCTGATGCTCCCTAATGGCTCCTGCTCTGCTGCCGAGTGGTTTTTCCCCTCTTTTTTTATTCCCGTCTCCTCTTGTTTGGATCAGGTGTTGCCTGCGTTATTTTATTTTTCCTCGGGGATTTTCATGGCGTTTTGGAGTGCGGGGTTGGGATTAAAAGCAGAGGAACCATCCCAAAAAACCCAAGAGGCTCCAAATAAAAAATTCAGTAGAAATTTTGAGCCAAGATCCTGATGAAGCCAGGTTTATCCCAGTAAAAATCCACCCCCTCTGCTGCTTCCTGCCCTGCAAAGAATCCAGTAGGGAAAAAAAAAAAATCCCATTTTTTTCTCCTTTTCCCTCCACTCTGGGGAGAAGAAAAGGAACAAAAAACCCATCCAGGCTTCTTTTATCCAAACACTTTCCAAGTTAATTTCCAAAAGCTGGGAACACTTGATAGTTTTAATTAAGCTGCTGCCTGGGGAAATCTAATTTGTGCAGCCAAAGCCTCTCACTTTCCTTGGATAGGGATCTCACTCCCGGGAACGCTGATGGTTCTGGCAGCAGTGACTCCAGGGATTTGATTTTCTTCTGTTTTATTCAATTTTATTCAATTTTATTTTTTATTTTATTTTATTTTATTTCACCACGGAAATCTCACATTTCCATGCGGTTAATTTGGTCTGGCTGGGTTGTGCTGCTGGAAAGGGGAATCCAGATTTTTCCAAGGATCATCTGGAGTCCATGTGGGAACAGCTCATTCCCCCAGACTGCAAATCAATTAATCCCAAATTTGATTTTCCCCCTCAGCAGCCGTCCAGGCTTAATTCCTGACGGGAACACAGAAAACACTCCGGGATCATTTGGAAATACCATGCTGGGGTTGGGATCGGGCTTGTTTTTCCTGGCAGGATTTGCTGATTCACTGGAATTAGTTGAAGTGATCCAGGAGAAGGGAAAATCCTGGATTTTGGGCATGCCGCAAGCCAGCAATCCCACTAAAAACTCCGGCTCAGCTCCTTCCCAGGCGTCGTTCTGCTGCAGTTCCAGCTTTCCCGGAGGCTGCCAAGGAAAGGGTCATTTCTGGGAATATTTTTAGCCCTGGCACCTGCCAGGAGAAGGAAGGTGGGATTTGCCAGCTGACTCCAGGCGGGATTCGGGAGCAGATGGAGCTCCCTGGCTGCTGATGGGGCTGTGAGAAGCTTGAATTGAAATTTTGGGAGCCTTGGGTGCTTTTCCAGCTGGATTTTTCCTTCCTTTCCATGGAAGCAGCCATGCTGGGATTGGATTCTGTTCATTTTCTCTGCCTTGGGCACAGCCACAGAAATGGGAATTGTGATCCAGGAAATTTCCCCTCTCTGTCCACCCATTCCAAGTTCACTTGCTTGGTGTCCTGGGATTTGGGCATTTTCCCCAAATTTTCCCAGATTTTTCCTTTCCCATCCAAGGAAAATGCAGGAAATTGGGGTTTAAAGTCTCCTGCTGGGATTGGTTGGAGCTTTAGGATTCCCCTTTCCATGGGGTTCTCTTTTGGGAAAACCAGGAGCTCTGGGAGCCCCAAAAATCAAAATTTGAGTCTGAATTATGTTCAAAAAAACTCCTCAAGAATAGAGCCTGGAGCAGGGCTGAGAATTCCTGCAAATTATCCGTGGCCAGGGAGAGCCGGAGACACCCTCAGGAGCGATCCCTCTTCCCAGAACATCTCCCAGTCCATAAATATTCCCCCCAAAAAGCAGGACAAAGCCTGATGGATAAAAGATTGGCTGGAGGATGTGTTATGGCACTCACAGCAATCCCGTCCGGGGGAATTTATGGCACCGATAAATTCCCTGCAAAAGGAGGCTCCGCTGCCGGACGGAAGAGTTCAATCCATCTCGGATCCATGGCAAATTCCCAATGTTATGGTTTGCCTGTTTAAAGGGGGATTGGGATGGAGTCCCTGGGGGATCTGGAACAGAAAAACGAAAAGGAGTCAAATCAGGGTTTACCTTTAAAAGCCCCGTGGTGCCGTTTGCTCTGGAGTTGTTCTGCTGGGATCCTTCCCGTTCCCACAGTGCCCAGGAACGTGGGCTTGGAGCATGGGAAGAGGTTGGGAAGGAGGGAACGGGGCAGTGACAGCAACAATTCCTGGGTTTAGGGCAGCAGAATTCCCCCTGGAGCAGCTTTTCCACTCCCACCCTGGTGCCTGTGTGGATTTTGGGCGGGATCATCAGGAAGCTGCTGCATCCATGTGGGATCTGTCCTTGGGATCAGAGCACTTCCCATGGCACCCCCTCAGGAATTCAGGGATCCCACACTCATTTTCCAGCTGTTTTTGGAATTTTCTGTGAAGTCCAGGCTCTACATCCTCCCTGGATCCAAACCCTTCCCTCTGGATATTCCCAGCACTTCCCACAGCTGTGCCAGTGGTTTGGGAACAGCTGCTCTGCACCAGGGAGAGCGAACCGGAGGCAGGCCAGGAACGGGAATGGGACCAGGAACAGGAACAGGAATGGGAATGGGAATGGGAATGGGAACAGGAATGGGAACAGGAATGGGAACGGGAACAGGAATGGGAATGGGAATGGGAATGGGAATGGGAATGGGAATGGGAATGGGGGCAGGAATGGGAATGGGAATGGGATAGGGCCTCCTCCCAGCTGGACCAGTTCCCATTTTTTGAGCAAGGAAAGGTAAATCATGGAGAACAGGGATGAGGGATGAGGAGGATTCTCATCCCGCTACCTGCAGGTGAATCCCAGGATAAGACAGCGAGGTCCTCCCATTGAAATCCCAATGGAATTTGCTCCACTGCTCCCTTTCCACCAGTCCTGGATGCTCTATTCCTTTCCAGGACTCATCCCGGTGGGAATGGGAAGCGGGAATTGCCATGGGGATGCTCTGGGGGGATGGAGCCGGGCAGGGAGGGTGGCACTGCCACCACAGCTCCCAGTGGCCATCGGATGCTCCAAGGGTGATGTTGTGGGAATAATGGGCAAAAGGAAGGGATGAGGGCTGGGAATTAACACTGCGGGATGAGCTGGAGCTCCCCCACTCCTGGATTCGGAGCCGACAGGAGCTGGAGAGGGTTAGAGGAGCAGCTGGAGCACCAGGGAGCTCAAAATCTATGGGAACAAATGGGATTTATTCCCAAACCAAACATATCCCGCAGCAATTCCAGCGCCTGCGCTGAACTTCCCAGTTCTTTACGGAGGTGACATTTGCATGGAAATGAGACTGGAGAGAGATTTTAGGGAGCGCATTCCCAGCTGCTCCTGCTGCTGGATGATGACCTGGAGGGATCATCTGGGATGAGCTGCATCTGTGGGAGGTGGGATGGGATGATCCCTGCTCCTTCCCATCCCTGCCGCTGCTCCCGGCGCCTCCCTTCCCAAACCCCAGACCCTGAGCTGATCCTTTTCCATGTGTTCCAGCATCAAACTTTGATTTAATTCCTCTTCCTTTCCCAAGTTTTCTGCTCCGAAGCAGTCCTGGCTGAGTGCTGCTCTTCCATAGCAGCTTCCTCTCTTTCCCTGCTCATTCCCAGCCTGATTTTCCCCCCTTTTCCCCTTCATTCCTGTGTTTTCAGCCTCCTTGCCTGGAAGCTGCTGCATTCCCAGCTTTATTCCGAGGAAATTTGGCCTCAGCCCCATCGTGCTGAGCCATTTTTAAATCACATCCTCTCATTATTTACACTTTGGAGCCCACTGTGTTTTTCCATGTCCTCTTCCCATCGATTTTTGGGGAGGCAGGAAAGGAGCTCAATTATTCCCCACAAACCAACATTTTTTATCCGCAGCGGGTTTGGGGTTTTTATTTTTATTTTTTGTGTGTGTTTGACATTTTTAGAAAATCAATTCCTCGTGGTTGGGTTTGTTCAGACTCCGGGGCTGGAAGGAGCTGACACAAAGCCGATGTTTATTCCAGGAGTATCCATCCAAACCCTTATCCCGGATTTATCTCCGGCCCAAACATTCCCAAGCTCTCCTGGCTGGGTTTTGGAGGCCTGAGAGGTTGTGAAAAAAGAGAGTAAAACCTGAAGGGTTTTAGGACTATAAAGTAAAAATGAAACTAAAAATCACAATTAAAAATAAATTAGAATTGGAATTGGAATTGGAATCAAAATCAAAGTCAAAATCAAAATCCAGCTCTAACTGGATATCAGAATTGGAATAGAAATAGAAGTAGGATTGAAATTGGATTGAAATCAGAATTAAAATTGGAATCAAAACTGAAATTGAAATTAAATTAAACTTGAAATCAAAGGCATTTATTGGCTCCAAATATTCCAGGTTTTCCTCTCATGAAAGGTCCTGAATTCCAAGGGTGGCAGGGGAGGAAAATCCATTTTCAATATGCAAAAATTCTTTCATTCATTGTCTTTCCAGATGGGATGAACCGCCAGCACGGATCATTCCCATCACAGTGTTTTCCAGCAGAGGGGGGAACCACATCATCAAAGCTGCTGAATGATTAATTAGCATGCCGCTAATTAGCTGGGGGAGGTCAGGGCTTGAGCTGGGCTAATTTCTGATGAGTCCAGCAGTTCCCCTTCTCCCAAAATCCCGACCTGTCCCGTGCTGTCCTCTGGAAAAGGATTGTGTGGTTTCCCCTAATAATTCCTCCGTCTCCATTAATTAGAGCTCATTAGCACTGATGAGGGTTGGGTTTATCAGCAGGGCAGCGTGGGAAGGGGACGGGGACACCGGTGTTGTCCCAAATCCATGGGAGAGGTTTTGTGTCCCTTCCCAGGGGTTCCTCGGCACGTCCATCCCCTGGTGTGCCTTCCCAGCTCTTCGGGATCCCGGGAATGTCTGTGGTGGGTTCTCCCCATCCCTGGGCCCCTCTGGAAGGAGCCATCCGTTAAAACCAGAGCAGGAATTCTCCTTCCAGCCTTTCCCAGGGTCAAAATGGCACCAAAAACTCAAAACAGTGGCTGGAGAATCCTTTTTTCGGGAATTCCAGAGGGAGAGGAGGGGTTGGAGCGGGAGTCTGAGTTGTTCTGGTACTGGGAGTGGGTCACATTTCCTATGGATTTATCCTGACTTTTCCTGGTCTTTGTTGCCTCCATTTTCTCCCTCCCACAGGTGATGTCCCCGTCGCTGTCTGCTCCTGGAGGTGGCCACAGAGCCATTCCCTGTGATTAAAAAAAATTTTAAAAAATTTTAAAAGGAGGGGAAAAAGCCAAAGGATCCAAAATAAATGGAGCACGCAACCCCACGGAGCTTGGGATGCTCAGGATGCTCTTCCCCTGCTCCTGCCCCACCTTTCCCACAGATTTAGGGGCTGCTGGAGGATCCAGGCGGGGAAGGGACATCAGTGGGGACAAAGGACAGCCGGTGCTAAATAAAGTTCCCATTATCCCTGGGCAGGAGGAGGAGGGAGGGAGGNTGCCACATTGCTGGGAGGAGGGAGGGAGGGAGGGAGGGAAGGAGATCGACCAGGCCGTAAATTTTCGGAATTGCCCCCAAAAAGCTTCTCCCGGGAGTAAATCCGAGGGAGCGGCCGGGCTGGCTGCAGATAATGGATGCCTTATTAATTAATAATGCGCCGTGATGGAGGCTTTTATTGATCCTTCAATATGAACCTGACCCCCCTCCATGAATAAAACATGGATAAAAAATGGGATCGGAGCATGGAACGGGCTGAGTTACGGCCGGTGATCCCGAAATGACTGGGATGGATCGCAGGGCTGCGGGAATCGCTAATGGAGGGCAGCCCCCGATCCCCTGGGATCCCGCAGTGCCAGCCTGGGTGTCCCCAAGTCCTGCTCAGCCCATGGGAAGGATTGGAAGGATCCTTAAAAACTGGGATCGTGTGGGAATGCCATGCCCAGCTCGTTTGTGGCCTGGCAGCCACCCAAGCACCACCATTGTCCCTTTGGGGGCTCCTTAGGGATGCTCAGGAGGGGCTGGCTCCAAAACATCCAACCGTCTCCCTCTCCTGGCATCCATCCNATTGTGTGGTTTCCCCTAATAATTCCTCCGTCTCCATTAATTAGAGCTAATTAGCACTGATGAGGGTTGGGTTTATCAGCAGGGCAGCGTGGGAAGGGGACGGGGACACCGGTGTTGTCCCAAATCCATGGGAGAGGTTTTGTGTCCCTTCCCAGGGGTTCCTCGGCACGTCCATCCCCTGGTGTGCCTTCCCAGCTCTTCGGGATCCCGGGAATGTCTGTGGTGGGTTCTCCCCATCCCTGGGCCCCTCTGGAAGGAGCCATCCGTTAAAACCAGAGCAGGAATTCTCCTTCCAGCCTTTCCCAGGGTCAAAATGGCACCAAAAACTCAAAACAGTGGCTGGAGAATCCTTTTTTCGGGAATTCCAGAGGGAGAGGAGGGGTTGGAGCGGGAGTCTGAGTTGTTCTGGTACTGGGAGTGGGTCACATTTCCTATGGATTTATCCTGACTTTTCCTGGTCTTTGTTGCCTCCATTTTCTCCCTCCCACAGGTGATGTCCCCGTCGCTGTCTGCTCCTGGAGGTGGCCACAGAGCCATTCCCTGTGATTAAAAAAAATTTTAAAAAATTTTAAAAGGAGGGGAAAAAGCCAAAGGATCCAAAATAAATGGAGCACGCAACCCCACGGAGCTTGGGATGCTCAGGATGCTCTTCCCCTGCTCCTGCCCCACCTTTCCCACAGATTTAGGGGCTGCTGGAGGATCCAGGCGGGGAAGGGACATCAGTGGGGACAAAGGACAGCCGGTGCTAAATAAAGTTCCCATTATCCCTGGGCAGGAGGAGGAGGGAGGGAGG
>VWZN01002254.1:68835-83013 GCA_013396955.1 Regulus satrapa
CTTTCCCTTTCATGGCAGATTTTCGGGACGGCGGCAGCCAATGGGAAGAGAGGAGAGGGATTGTAAAGGGATTCAAAGGAGCCTTATCACGGCAGGGCCAGGAGCACATGGAGCCTTGGAGATAGGCAAGAGCGGGGCCGCACATCCGCAGGGGTCCCTTTGCTTCTTCCTTCGGGAAATTGCATTTCCTTTCCCCATTTTAATTTTTGTTTTTGTTTATTTATTTATTTATTTGGAAGGGTGGGATTCCTGCCCAACCTGGCAGGGATTTGGGGCTGCAGGAATTCCACACGTCCCAGGCTTAAAGGGCAGAGGGTGCTCTAGGAAAAAAAAAAAAAATTAAAAAGCCCCAAATCGGGAATAACTGTTAAAGATGAGCAGTCCTCGCCTGCATTCCTGGAAATGCCAGGAAAACTTGGGAAAGGGATTTTAATGCTCAGCTGTTCTTTTTGGGGTTTTGTTTTGTTTTGTTTTTTCTTTTTTTGGGAGGGGGCACAGTCCTGGGGTTTAAAGGAATGGAGGGATGGGTGGAATCTCAGATCAAGGAGACTCCCAGGGCTGGGAGAGCTGGGAATGGAAACCTGGAGAGGAGAAGGATCCAAGGAGAGCTCAGAGCCCATTCCAGAGGGGCTCCAGGGTAGCTCTAGAGGATTTGGGATAAGGGATGGAGGGAGAGGACACAGGGAATGGCTTCCCACTGCCAGAGGGCAGGGATGGATGGGATACTGGTGAGGAATTCCTGCCCGGGAGGGTGGGGAGCAGCTGGGATGGAATTCCCAGAGGAGCTGTGGCTGCCCCTGGATCCCTGGGAGTATCCAAGGTCGGATGGGGCTTGGAGCAGCCAGGGACAGTGGGAAGTGTTACTGGATGGATTTAAGGTCCTTCCCCACCCCAACCCATTCCTGCAGCTCCGCTCCTGCTCCCAAACCTCTTCCCAGTCCCTCTTTCCCACTCAGAGCTCTGGCTCCAGGAGCTCTGAAGAAGAGCAACAGGTTCCTGAGGAGAAAAAACCAGGAGAAAGGCTGGATAAATCCCTGGGAGCATTTGTGTGTTTTCCATCGGGATTTAAACCCAGCTTCCCCTCTGGATGGAAATCCCACAGGAACAACGCGATGAGAAGGGCTGGGAAGAGGCTGAGCGGACCCAATCCATGCCCTGTCCCAAATCTGGGGTCTCATCCCTGCAGGGAGGCGTGGGCAGGGTTTGGTTGGGGTTTTGGAGGTTTGCTCCTGGTTTTTGGAGCCTTTGTTTTTCCTGTTTCCCACGGCTTGGCGGGATTTCAATCCTCCTCACCTCAATAAAAGCCGCGCGTCAGGCTCCGGGTTTTTTGCTGGAATGACCTTTTCCACATGCACAAAACCCAAAGCTCTCCTTGAATTCGGAGGAGGAGAGACTAAAGCTGGGTTTGATGAAAAACAAAGCCTCCGACTCCACGGGTGAGATCCCTCTGTACCGAAAAAATGGGAATTGCGGGGGGGAGTTTTGGCTCCATGGAATTACAGCGGGATCATTTGCATTAACACCGGGATATCTGTGTGGGATGGGGGAGAAAAACTCCTGAGCTCCCCCTCAGTGCCCCCAGGATGCTCAGAGCTGTCCCAGGACCACTTTGGGAGGTTATTTGGGATATTCCAGCCTGAATCCAGGAGAACACAACCTGCCTGTTTTCCATCCTCACCTCCCAATCTCCGCAGGGCATTCTGTGGGATAAATAATCCTGCTGGAACCCGCTGGAATCCATGGAAGCTCCTCGTGTCCTGGTGCCTCCATCCTGTTTATTAGCACATTGTTGAGGTTCATTAATCGAGTGTAAAACTGCAATTAAAAATAATCCACTTTTCTTGAAGGGAAAAAATGAAGAGGACGTGGAAGGAGGGGAAATAAACCCGGAGCTTGAATGGGCTTTAATTGCAGCTGTGGGAACGCCACGGCAAAACAATTTGCTGGGTTTGTTTTTCCTCCTGCAGGGATGAGCCAGGAAAAGCTGGGGAAGAGCCCAGCCCCGGGGAGGAAGCCGCAAACATCCCCATCCCAACTGGAATCTGTCTTTTCCCAACAATCCTGGGCCTGGCTGATCCCCGCTCGCGCAGGAGCGGAGCAGGGTTGGGGCTTCTCTGATTTATCTCCCTGGGTGAGGATTTCATTTCAAGCTGGAGGATGCTCCAAGCAAAGCCAGACGAGTTCCAGCCTTAATTGGGCCATATTTCAATCCCAGTTCATCTGTTCCGTGTGGATTCCTCGTCCTGGCTCCATAAAGTTTTATTAAGTGATATATCAAGGAATATAGACGGAGAGGCTTGGCCCTGCTTACAGGTTGGGGAAATGAGGGAGGTGGGGGTGCCTGCCTCTGCTCCGGGCACTCCGAGAATCCTTCCTGCCAGACTCCAGCAGGAACCTCCAGGAATGGCATCCCATGGGGAAAAACATCATCGGGGGATTTACAAAAATAAGGGAGAACCAGGGTGAGCCCCTGGGACTCCTGCCAGACTTCTTCATGGCTGCTTGGGTGGTGCCTGTGGATAATTCAGGATTTTAGGGATTCCAAGGCTGGAGGAGGAGTGGGATGTCCTGGGATGATGGGAACCAGGAGGATCGGGATATCCTGATGTGAGCCAGGAGAAGCAGGATATCCTGGGATGATGGGAACCAGGAGGATTGGGATATCCTGATGGGACCCAGGGGGATCGGGATGTCCTGGGATGATGGGAACCAGGGGGATCGGGATATCCTGCGATGATGGGAACCAGGAGGATCGGGATATCCTGATGGGAGCCAGGAGAAGCAGGATATCCTGGGATGATGGGAACCAGGAGGATTAGGATGTCCTGATAGGAACCAGGGGGATTGGGATGTCCTGATGGGAACCAGGAGAAGCAGGATATCCTGGGATGATGGGAGCTGGAAGGATCGGGATGTCCTGGGGCAATGGGAGCTGGGACTGTTGGGATACTCTGGGATGGCGCCATCCCACAGGAGCCAGGGACTCCCCTTTCCCAGCCACTCCCTGCCCTCCACGTGTTTTTTCCACACCTTTTCCCTGCTCTGCTCTTCCCTGCCCTCTGCCAGCCGAGGTTATTTCGGAAAGCCATGGGATTACCCCTTGTTATCCCCACGCAGCCCCGTGTCCCACAGCTGATAATGGGCTGCGTTTAAGCCGATTGCTGCTGGAGATAAAAGATTCCCCGGAATCTCTGCTCACTTCTGTTAAACTTCTGAGAGCAAAAGGAAAAAAGGAATTATATTAAAAAAAAAAAAAAAAAAAGACAAAAGAAAGAAAAAAGAAGAAACCACCCTTGGAAAGGGCTGGGCCTCTCCTTGATTCCCATTTCAGATTAAGATATCGGGAATGCTGCAGGAGGCCCTGGCTGCCGTAGCCACTGTTTGATATTCCAGGCTGGCACTGGATCATTCCTGAAGAGCCGCCTCAGTGTCCTTGAGGAGAGCTCCGTGAAACGCCGGATCCGCTGCCTCTCCCCCACGTTCTCCACACGGAAAGGGAAGATCAGCAGGGCCGGGAGCGGGAACACCGCTCCAGAGGGGCTTCTTCAGAGCCAGCAAGGGGGTGGGAGAGGCTGGGGGGATAAAACCCACTGGAGCTGGAGTGGCTGCAGGGCAGAGCAGGGAGAAGAGGGGTCTGAGGACCAGGAGGTGATGGAAAAGAGGCCTGAGGACCAGGAGGTGGTGGAGTAGCATCCTGAGAACCAGGAGGTAACAGAAAAGTCGCCTGAAGACCAGAATGTGAAAGAAGAGAAGCCTGGAAACCAGGAGGTGATGGAAAAGAGGCCTGGAGACCAGAAGGTGATAATTATTTCATGAAAAGAAGTTGGGGAAATGAATTTGGCACTCCACGCAATCTTCAAAAACTCATCAAGCTTCAAAAAACCCTTGAGAGCCACAAGAAGTGGATGCAGAGAAGCTGGAAGTTGGAAATGTGAGATTCCCGGGCTGGAAGCGTGGGAAGGAGGGAGCAGAAGGCTCCGCCAAGCCCCGGCACCACTGGGATGATCCCAACGGCTCCAGACGCTCCTCACGGAAACCTTCGGTGTTGTCAGCGCAGCCACCGTGGAGAGAGCTCGGCGCACATCAACGGGCCTTGATTTAACTCGAGTTCACGCTAGATCTCCGTGTTGATTTCTGGAGTTAATTACAGAGTTAATTACCAGCTAATAACTTTGTTGCTAGTGGCTGTGACGGATTTTTTGGCAGGAGGGTCTCCTGGGCAGGATCCTTGGTACGGAACTGGAGGCACTGAAGGCGAACAATTCCAATATTTTTTCCCTTTGATGGACAGTAAATTATCCTGATCTCTCACTCTTGTTCTCACTCGTTATCTGTGGGTAATTAGGAGTGAAGGGCTGCTGACAGGGGACAGTGGCAATTTGATTTTTGATAACACAAATTGGGGTTTGTCCCTCATCTCCTGTGTCCGGTCTTTCCCCGCATCCCCTCCCCTTCCTCACCTCCATGGCTGCCATCCCACAATCTCGGCATCTGATTTCGGGAGAATTCCAGGGCTTCTCAGGCCTGTGGAAAGTCAGCTGCCATTTCCCAGGGGCAGCTCTGCCCTTCGCCCATGGGTTCTGTCTCCTCCTCCTGGAACTCCCCAAGCACTTCCCTCACCAATCACATCCCAAGACCAACCTGGGATAAACTGGACAAAGGCTGTGCCTGAGCACAGCCAAGAGCCTGCCTGGATGGGATGGGGATTCTCAGGCAGCAGCTGGAGCTGGGGGAAGGAAGCTTTGGAGATGATCTGGGAAGGAATGAAGGAGCAGGGCGAGGTTCCTCAGCCTCAAAGCCAACGCAGGTGACACATTTGAAAGCAGGGACAATGGATGGTGTGTCCCTGCCGGCTGAGATGCAGCTTTGGAGCTCTCAGAGCCCTTTTTCCATGTCCCAGCAGCGTTCCTGAGTTTTGCCGACTCGCAGCAATCCGCTGGGATTGGTGGCGCTCCCGGGGCTCTCCTGTTCTCACAGCTCCCAGCTCCAAACACAACGGCGCCGGGAAGAGCCGAGCCAAGGCTTTATCACCTCCCTTGGCAGATGGATGGGAGCGTTCCAGGCAGCCAGGACGGCTCCTCCTGGCAGCTCTTCCCAGCTCCCAGCGCTCCTGCTGAGCTGGAGATAAACCTGCTCTGGCTGGGGACAGGGAGAGGCTCCGGGAGAATCCACGGCACGAGCTCGGGGACAAAACACCCCCGGGAACAATCGGTGTCAGTGCCACATCCTCAGGTGCCACAGGGGCCTGGGTTGTGTCCTGCTCCTGCTGGAGAGCCCCAGAACCCTGCAATGGCTTGGGATGGAAAGAACCTTAAAGCCCATCCAGTGCCACCCCTGCCATGCCCAGGAACACCTCCCACTGTCCCAGGTTATCCCAACCCAGACTTGGGCACTTCCAAGGATCCAGGGGCAGACACAGCTTCCCTGGGAATTCCAGCACAGTCCCTCACAGCCAGGGATTTCCTTCCTTAGATCCCATCCAAGCCTGTTCCCTGTCAGTTGGAAGCCATTCCCTGTGTCCTGCCCCTCCATCCCTTGTCCCCAGTCCCTTTCCAGCTCTCCTGGGGCCCCTTTAGCCCTGGAAGGGGCTCTGAGCTCTACCTGGAGCCTTCCCTTCTCCAGGTGAACATTCCCAGCTTTTGCAGGCACCCTCCAGTCCCCGCCATCCTTGGCAGAGCTCTCCTGGCACCGCTCCCTGGCTCGGGAAAGCTGCTCCCAGCCCCTCCTTATCAACGAGGTGCACGCGCCACCACCTCGGGGGAAAACCTGGGATCTGAGGGAGGCAGAGGGAAAACTCCCATCCTGGCATCCCTGCCAGCCTGGGAGGCGTTGGGAGGGTTGGAGTGACGGGCATGGATGGCAGGGTTTGTTTTCCTTTCCTGGAGCAAAATGCAGGAGTGAGATCCCAGTCTGGAGCTGATTCTGCGGAGGAGGCGGCCAAGCTCTGGAGATTCCCGGTGCCAGGGCGGCTGCAGCTGCTTTGGAGAAGTAAATCCCTTCCCAAATAGCTCTGGAATGGGGTGGGATGAGCAGGTGAGGGATTTTCACCCCCTTTTTTCCAGAACTCACCGATTTCCCTGTGCTGGAGAACCAGAACCCCTTCGCCAACCCCCTCTGAATTCCTCACAGGAGCTGTGAAGCCCAGGAGGGAACAGTTCCATGCCGGGATGATGGAGAGGCAGGAAAACCCTTCCAGAACCATGAGCTGGGGGTGGGAATTCACATCCTGGATGAGGTGGAAACCTCCAAACTCTCCAACAAATGGAGCAGGAGGAGCTGGGCTGTGCTGGGCTCGGATTTATCCAGCCCCGGATCCCAGCAGGACGGATAACCCAAGGCTCTGGAGCAGCCCCTGACCCTGGCCACATGAGTGATTCCCTGGATGTGTCAGGAAATGATGATCTGGGAATCGATAAACACTCACAATTATGCTCCGCAAGCACAGTGAACTCATCCCCATCCCCGAGCACCAAGAAATCTCCTCCAGAACCCGCTCCAGGTTTTTGTGAGTATCCCAGTACTGAGCTTTCCTGGAAATCCAGTGCAGGGGCAGGTCCTGACACCTGAAAATTCCTTTTTTTTTTTTTTCCCCCTCCCAGTTTCTTTTCAGGCTGCTGCAGGATTTGAGCTCCAGAGGCTGAATGGATGCAGCTGCAATCAGCCTGTGGTGAATGATGCTCCAAATTGCAGCTCCCGGGATACTGGGGGGGAGAGCGCAGAGCCAGGAGCAGGTGACGGTGTTTGAATGTCACTTAAAGTTCATTTTCATTATTTTAATTGTCACCGGCAAAATCTCCCATCCAGGCCTGATTATGCTCAGAGAGAAAATCAGGACTTAAATCCCAATCAATCAGAGCTGGAAGTGTCGCAGCAGCGCAGACAGTGGGGCCTGAGCTGTGATTAAAGCGAGGGATTTGGGATCCAGGGAAAGGCTCCAGGATCCTTGGGAATGTGCGGGGCTGGCCCAGGGTCAGGACCAAAGCTCCGGGATGAGTTTTTCCAAGGCTCGGGACCATGGACAGCTCATTCCCGGATCTTTTCTCTCTTTCCTCGGTGTCCCTGCTCTCCGCAGGGAAAAGGGGCAGGATCAGCTGGAGTTATCACCTGGAATCATCAGCTGGAATTCCAGCCCGAAACTCCAGGGCCGCCAACAGCAGAAGGACCTGGAGCTGCCAGAGCAAGTCCAGAGCTGCTCCAGCTCCAGGATCCCATCCCAGGAAGGAGCTGGAGAGGTTGGGCTGAGGAATCAGAGGGATGGAGCAGCTCTGCTCTGGAGCCAGCCTGGGAGAGCTGGGAATGCTCACCTGGAGGAGAGGAGGATGCAGGGAGATCTTCCAGCACATACCAGGGCCTGAAGGGGCTCCAGGAGAGCTGGAGAGGGATTTGGGATCAGGGATGGAGGGACAGGACACAGGGAATGGATTGAAACTGGGAAAGGGGAGATTGGATGGGATTTTGGGAAGGAATTCCTGGCTGGGCTAGAATTCCCAGAGGAGCTGAGGCTGCCCCAGGATCCCTGGGAGTGCCCAAGGCCAGGTCGAATCCATCCAGTCGCATGGAAGTTGGAACTGGATGGGATTTAAATCCCTCCCAACCCAAACCATTCCAGGATTCTGGAATTCCACCAGGCAGAGCCCATATCCTGCTCCTTTAATGCCAACAATTAAGGAGGGGGGGGAAATAAAAAGCTGCTTCATAAACGGCTGCGAAGTGGAAGCTCCTTCCAAACAAACAAATTTGTGGGGAGATGGAGCCAGTGGGATCCGGCAATAATTTAATAACCAGCTCGGAAAAAGGACAATGAATTTAAGAGCATTTTTGGTTTTTGTTTTTATTTTTTTGTTCATTTTTTTTTCCAAGAGAGAAACATCAACTCCGCGGGGAAATAAATGGAATAAACAAAGCCCAATCTGCACAAACATTTGTTTTGTTATCTCTGGAAAATCAATAAACACGGGGCAATTATGGCCTCGATGAATCCCCCAACTTCGGATTCTCTCTCCAGGCTTCCTGCTCGATGGGAATTCATTACATTTCCTTTTCTTCATCCGGATGAATTCGCCTGTGTTTTCCGCCTTTTCCAAGCCCAGGTCGTGCTTTTTTCCTTGAAATGTTTCATTTTTCTTTCCCTGGCATTGTGGAGGGGGAGGGAAGCTCCCCTCAGCTCTGATCTAATCCAATTAAATGTAATTTAATTGCTGGGCAGGCTCGGATTCGTCAGGAATTCCAGCAGCAAATAAATCAGACTAAAAAGCTCGGCCTGATGTGGATCTTCCTGGTTTCCAGCTAAAATCTCCCGGTTTGGGTTTCAGCCGTTCGGCCAAGCTCTGCTTTACAAAAAACACGCCTGCTCCTTCTCCCTCCCTTGATTTTGGAGCTCTGGATCAGATTCAGGGAGCGGGCGGGCCCCGAATTCTCCTCTGCCACTGGTCCTGCCTGCAGAACCTTTGGGATACTCCAACCTTTGGGATACTCTTTTCCCTATTTTCTGCTAGAGCAGTTCATTCCCTGCCCCAAAATCTGGGTTTTCCCCATGGAGACGGCCCCACGCACCCTTCCCAAAGCACAGGAATGAACGGGGGCAATTAGCAGCCAATTATCACCCGGGGGTGCCCAATTATGGATTTTTAACAGAGCCCAGAGGAGCTGAGAACACATTCCCAGCCCACTGGAAAAGCCACTTCCCGGGGCGTCAGCACCCTCCGGGAATCCTCTCGGGCACGGGCACCGAGATTTTACCTCTTCCCACAGCATCTTTCATTTTCACACCAGGTTTTTGTTCCGCCTTTTCCCCCCGTATTTTTGTTTTTAGGTTAAGACCTTGCCATGGAAACATCTTTGGAAGCGCTGATTTTCCAACCTCCTGATGGAGGTAGGGGAGCGCCAGGAGAGAGCCAGGGCTGCTCCGGGGGCTGGAATTTCTTTGGGATGTTCGGGAAGCTTGGAAGGATCCCGTGTCCCCTGGGAGCTGAGCCTGACCCCTCCTACCAGGGACTTGTGGAGAGCCACCAGGTCCTCACTGATCCTCCTTTTTCCCAGCATCTCCTCATCCTGGACACGCTCCAGGCAAAACGTGATGGGGCCGCAGGAATCAGGGACAGAAAACAAAAAATGTTTAAATGGAGGAAAAAAAATCCAAAAAACCCAAAACCTTAAAATGAAATTGAAAAAAAGAACAATCCTGAAAGCAGGGAACGTTTCCCACTCTCGCTGAGGGTTTGGAGTCGCTCCCTCGCCACTTCCCCCAGGGATTGCTGCTTTTTCCCTGTAATTAGCAGCGAAGTGTGAGCGCTGCGAGGAGCCAAGAGTCTCCCTCGGATCCCAATCGGGCTTTTCCCCTCGTTTTTTTTTCCTGGTGTTTTCTTCTCACCACATTCAATTAAATCCAGACCCGCTGCCAACAAATCCCTTGGAGCAGCCAAAGCCTCCCCAGGCGAGCTCCGGATCCTGCGCCAGCCCTGGAGCCCCGGGGTGTCCCTGGCACTGCCCGGACAGGAGCGGCTCTGCTGGGTTCCATCATCCCGGGGGTCTTTTCCAGCCTCAGTGATTCCATGTTTTGGGGAAGAACGACTGGGACCGAGCACAGGCCAGAGCAGCTTTAGCCGTTTATTGCTCCTTTTTCCATCTGCCCCTTTCCCCTTCTCATTTAAAACAACTCTACTCCCATTTTGGAATTTCGAAGTGAAAATAATTTTGGAGAGAATAAATTTTAGGAATAATGGAAGTTGTAATAAATGAATTTCATGATTCATATATTTTATTAAATTAACCGAATTTTGAAATATTTTTTATAACTTTTCCAGCTTTTAACTTCACCAGCGGGACGAACTGAGAAGCTTTATCCTCTCCAAGCCACGCCCTGGTGCCATGAATCCTCTTCTTTGGCCAAGCTGGGAATGCCAAGGCTGAGGGAGATTTTGGGGAGCCCTGTTGACTTTTCCTTGGCATTTTTCGCTGCCAAACTCCTCCGCTCCTGACAGAAGCAGCGGAGAGTCTGTGAATAAAACATGAAGCAGAAAGCAAATCTTTCCTGGCACCTGGATCCTTCCCTTCCCAGGGCAATCCCGAAGCTTTAATTGCTTGATTTACTGCTGGAGTCACTCTGCCAGCAGCGATAAATAAAGTTAATTAATATTGGGAAACCCCCTGCCAGAGGCTGGGAATTACCAGGGAACAGAGGGATGGGATTTGGTGGAGAAGGGAAGAGCACAATTCCCTCTCCTCCCTTCCGTTATCCATCATCCTTTGTTTGTTTGGCTGCTGGAAGGAGCTCAGCTCCAATTCCTGCTTGTTTCCCTTCTCTTTTCCCCTCCCTCCTTCCCCAGGACCTGGAATGTTAATCAGGGAAGAGTTTCTGTCATTCAATACATGGAAATTATGGGATTTGCTCCCAAAAAAAGGAAATCTGGTGCTAAACGTGGAGCGGGAACATCCTGGTGTGGCAAAAGATGGGAGGAAAATGGGGAATTGTCGATTTCGACAGGACAGAGTCCCTCATCCATCAGGTTTCAGCTTTTCCATAAATGCTTTGGTTGCGATGAAATTATGCATCCCCCACAAATTCTGGAAATTTCTTGGGATGGTTTTCACGTTGGATTTTACCAAGGAATGGTTTGGAGTAACCTGGGACAGTGGGAGGTGTCCATGCCCAAGGGATGAGGTGGAACAGGATGAACTTCTAAGGTTTTTGGGATTTAACAGCGAGTTTTTAGCCTGAAGAAAATTTGGGATGAAAATGTCCCAGGTGGGAAGTTACAAGTCACCCAAAAAATCCTGGAAATTCCTTTGGATGGTGGTGGCTCCCATCTCAGTGTCTGGAACGGGGAGGGACAGAGAGTCGCAGTGCCTGGAGTTGGAACAGGTCGGGTTTCAGAGCAGAATTGGTCGAAATTGCCCAGATTTGTCATTTTTAAGGCCAGAAGTTGCCGCTTCCCGCGCTGAGCCTGACATTTTACCTAATGATGGCCATGGAAATTCCCCCAGGAATTCCCAACTGCCCGGGGATGGAGCGAGGCTCTTTTTAAATCAACACCTGACCTTTGGAAATGGATCCCAGGATTAATGACCAGGTCAGGTTTTATTTCAACCAGAGCTTGATTGGCTTAATTTTCCAGACACCCAGACTGGGAACTGCTCCTTTTGCTTTAAAATCCACCAAAGCTGGGCCAGGTGCTCCAAATTCCCTCACCTGGCAGAGTTTTCTCTCCAAGGAATTAAGCTGAGCTTTCCCCACCCCATATTTACACAAAATAAATGCATTTAATCATATAACGCTGCAACTTAATTTGACAAAAGCCCCAGAGCTTCACTCTGAGGCCAGGAGTTCAAACATCCCAAACCAGAGCCACAGGGCCTGGGAGAGAATCCCAAAGAAAGGTTGGAAACGGATTTCAGGGGGATTAAAATCCAGCAGGGTCTGGAGCGGCCGAGAGCCTCGTCGGGGCCGTGGAGCAGGGATTGTTGGGAACAGGGAGGAGCGTTGCTTTGGAAAATCCGATGTCGTGGTTGGTAATGAGGGGATTTCCATCCCTCCCAGCCTCTGCGCCGTCTCTCATCTCCTGAATCCCTGGACAAGGATCCAGAGCCCTGTTCTGAAGGCAAAGGATCAGCCTTGGGGATTAGGAGCAGGATGTGCCAGGGGACGGTCGGAGCCACGTTCCCGGTGTGTGACACCAGGGAAAGGAGCAATTGGCATTCCCGGAGGATGCCAAACCCTGGCTGGGCCCGGCAGCAGCGGGAGAGGAGCCCAGCCTCTGTTCCAGCAGCTCTCACCTCTGGGAAAGGCTGGAAGGAGCAGATCCTGTTCCACTGGAAAAGGCCGGATTGGCCCCAAAATCCATTTGGGATTGTGCTAAACTGCTCCAGAATCCCATCCCAGGAAGGAGCTGGAGACGTCGGATTGAGGGATCAGAGGGATGGAGCAGCTCTGCTCTGGAGCCAGCCTGGGAGAGCTGGGAATGCTCACCTGGAGAAGAGAAGGATCCAGGGAACATTTCCAGCACATGGCAGAGGGAGCTCCAGGAGAGCTGGAGCGGGATTTGGGATCAGGGGATGGAGGGACGGGGCACAGGGAATGGATTGAAACTGGGAAAGGGGAGATTGGATGGGATTTTGGGAAGGAATTCCTGCTGGGCTGGAATTCCCAGAGCATCTGGGGCTGACCCAGGATCTCTGGGAGTGCCCAAGGAAAGGTGGGAAAAGGGAAGGATCCAGGGAGAGCTCAGAGCCACTTCCAGAGCCCAGAGGGGCTCCAGGAGAGTTGGAGAGGATTTGGGATAAGGGATGGAGGGACAGGACACAGGGAATGGATTGAAACTGGGAAAGGGGATTTTGGGAAGGAATTCCTAGCTGTGAGGGGGGGAAGGGGCTGGGATGGAATTCCCAGAGAATCCATGGCTGCCTCTGGATCCCTGGAATTGCCCAAGGCCAAGCTGGGATAATCTGGGAAAGCAGAACCCTGCCCACAGCAGGGGTGGGATGAGATGATTCGAAGATCGCTCCCAGCCCATTCCGTTCTGGAATTGTGTTTGCCAGCAGGATTCCCCTGCTCGGAGAGGCAATGGCTTTTCCATGTAAATGCATTTTCCATGTAAATGCTCTTTGAGGGCTGTTTAGCAGGAAGTGACAGCGGTGACAGCTCCGATCCTCCCGGGAATCGCTGCAGTCACTGTTGGTTTTCTCCTGAAATGACGGATCTTGATCTCTCCGCCTTTCAACTTTGTGTGGATTTTGGATTTTTTTTTTCCCCCTAAACCGTGGTGTCCTTGATAAATAAACACAAACAAAATAATGCCTTGGAGNACATTTCCAGCACATGGCAGAGGGAGCTCCAGGAGAGCTGGAGCGGGATTTGGGATCAGGGGATGGAGGGACGGGGCACAGGGAATGGATTGAAACTGGGAAAGGGGAGATTGGATGGGATTTTGGGAAGGAATTCCTGGCTGGGCTGGAATTCCCAGAGCATCTGGGGCTGACCCAGGATCTCTGGGAGTGNTCGATGCTCCTGCTGACCCAGGATCTCTGGGAGTGCCCAAGGAAAGGTGGGAAAAGGGAAGGATCCAGGGAGAGCTCAGAGCCACTGCCAGAGCCCAGAGGGGCTCCAGGAGAGTTGGCGAGGATTTGGGATAAGGAATGAGGACACAGGACACAGGGAATGGCTTCAGATTGGAAAAGGAGAGATTAGATGGGATGTTGGGAAGGAATTCCTAGCTGTGAGGGGGGGAAGGGGCTGGGATGGAATTCCCAGAGAATCCATGGCTGCCTCTGGATCCCTGGAATTGCCCAAGGCCAAGCTGGGATAATCTGGGAAAGCAGAACCCTGCCCACGGCAGGGGTGGGATGAGATGATTCGAAGATCGCTCCCAGCCCGTTCCGTTCTGGAATTGTGTTTGCCAGCAGGATTCCCCTGCTCGGAGAGGCAATGGCTTTTCCATGTAAATGCATTTTCCATGTAAATGCTCTTTGAGGGCTGTTTAGCAGGAAGTGACAGCGGTGACAGCTCCGATCCTCCCGGGAATCGCTGCAGTCACTGTTGGTTTTCTCCTGAAATGACGGATCTTGATCTCTCCGCCTTTCAACTTTGTGTGGATTTTGGATTTTTTTTCCCCCCTAAACCGCGGTGTCCTTGATAAATAAACACAAACAAAATAATGCCTTGGAGCCAGGGAGGAAAAAGGGAAAATAAAAGAAGGGAAATAAACCGGCCCAGCCACATCCCAAAGGCTGGGAATCCCAAATTCCTGCTCAGGGGGACAAATCCTGGGCGTGTCATGTCCATCCGAGCATCCCCTTCTATCCCAGGGCTCCAGCCTGCCTTTCCCTTGCTTTTTTCCATGGAATTTCTGTCCCTTTCTCCCCCTCCCCGGGAGGTCTGAACACCTCTCCCAGGCTCCAGCACTGCTTTCATTTTTCTGGAAGGGCCTTCCAGGCTGAGGGGTTTGGAATTGAAATCCAAGAGCAAAATTCCTCCTCTCCCCCTCCCCCCTTTTTCTTTTGCATTAAATATTCCATTAATACAACATCCCAATTCCCCAAAGCAGGGGGGGTGTTAAAATAAAAAACATCACCCCCTATTGCTCCCCACATCTTCTCAAGGCAGGAATTTAATTTCTGGTTGAATCCCAGAGGGAAATGAGAGGAAGGGGGGAAGGATGGAGGAGGAAGTAAAAAAAAAAAAAA